>CM073769.1:143452315-143630102 GCA_037158775.1 Hetaerina titia
AGGCAAAACGACGCAGTTTTCCATTAAAACGCCGTAAAAGTATCGTATCGTATGCTTCATCGAAGAAATTTCAACGTCGGAAACAGGGCGACGCGCTTCCTGTCATTTGGGACTCGACAATGGCTGAAGCAACTATTTCTGCCTCTCCAAGTCAGATACGCACATTATTTGCTATCATACTGTCAACTTGCTTCCCTTCCAATCCACGCGACCTGTGGAACAAATACAAGGATAACATGTCTGAAGACATTTTACATCTAATTTGTGTAAGTTCAAGATATCTCGATTGAAGACATGAGTTACCTTATGTGCGGCAGTTTATTTGTGAATTTAGTAATTCCAGCGCTACATCGTGGAATGAACGACGCGTCAAATCGAGAATTGGAACGTGAATGTGAATATGATCGACATGAATTAGACCAATCAATCAAACGAATGAACCCCCGCTGAACCCCCAAGTGTATTAAACATTGATGAAGGCAATTGATGATGGAAATGGTGGCTTATTTCTACTGGATGCCCCCCTGCTGGAACTGGAAAGACATTCCCCATATCATTGCTTTTGGCCACTGTTCGTGCGAGATCGGGCATTGCGGTAGCAGCTGTTTCTTCTGGCATAGCGGCCACATTGTTGGAAGGATGCCGTACGACTCATTCAGCATTAAATTTGCCGTTAAACCTACAAAGTTCTGAACAAGTGACATGTAACATTTCGAAACAGTCCGCAATGGCAAAATTTTTGCAGCATCCAAAATCATCATGAGCGACGAATGCACGATGGCGCACAAAAGCGCAATTGGAAGCACTTGATCGGGCATTGAAAGATCTGCGCAACGACTTGAGATGCTATGGGGGTGCAATGGTTTTACTCTCTGGCGATTTCCGCCGAACACTGCCAGTCATAACAAAACCGACTGCTGCCGATGAAATAAACGTTTGCCTCCAATCGTCAAATCTGTGGCGCTGTGTGAAGAAACTTCAACTGATCTACATCTACATAAATACCCTGCGAGCCACCAAAAAAGGTGTGTGGCAGAGGGTGTAGCACCATGAGGGAAGGGTAAGGGATGAGGGGATTGGGGGTTATCAAATAGATGAGGAAAGGTGGGGGGAACCTTTAAGAAAAAAATATATATTCATATATACAAACATATATATACACATACATACATACGTACATACATACATACATATAGAAATATGTATACATACATTTATATACTATATATATATGATGCGGAAGTACTCACGAGAGCAATATAACTTTTGGACGGCACAATAGAGCACAGAATAAAACAGATAACACGTAAAAGAACACTCACACTGTAGATGATTTAAGCTTTCGGCCCACTCCGAGGCCTTCTTCAGGTCAGACTGAGAGGTTTTGAGGGAAGAGTGCCTCGGGAGGGGAGGGGGGGCGGAAGGTTTAGGGACTGTTGGGAAAGAAATTAAAGATGGCGGTTAAGGGTGGGAACTTTAAAGGAATAGCTGTGTTCTATTGTGCCGTCCAAAAGTTATATATATATATATATATATATATATATATATATATATATATATATATATATATATATATATATATATATATAAACCATAAACACAGTAATCAACCCGAAGATCGGTTTAGTAGGTGATGGTAGAGCTCACCCATGTACCAAGCCCGACGGCGTGTGAATATTCACACATCAGGGTAGGGGGGGCCAGTTCCTTTCCCTGTGCCGGTTATGGTTTCCCAGGAAGATCTGGTACCCGAAAAAAAAAAATATATATATATATATATATACTATATTGTTCGTACCTCGTTTCGGATTGATGTCGTCTGCGTGAATGATTTCAAAATGCCTCTGTTGGGGTTTTAAATATCGTTACACATTCGTTCGTGCGACATTACCTTCTGAACGTTTTTGTGGTTGCGTTCTCCCTTCGTTAATGCTCGAATTCACTCACGAGGGATCTTGAGTTGTTCATAAATTCGGGCCTGTCGCTAACTTCCGCGTAACATGAAGGCCTCCGTTAAGGTGACGATTGGAGTTAGCGAAACGTTTAAAACGGGTTCGTGTGTTTCATTTGGAGTGTCGTTGCATTTGAATCTGAATCATGGAATATGAACGCAATGGGGATCCGGCGTGTGTGACAAATTTAAGTGCGAGAAGCCTGCCCTCTCGCTCACCGGCCGAAAGGCTTAAGGTGAAGGGAGGAAGGAGGAAATTTGACAAGCCGAGGGATGCGTAGAAAGGAAGGACATAACCATTTTGGAAGCACAGGATGGGAGCGCCTTGAGGAAGCACTTCCGTGGAGACCTGTCCTAGATATGCCATGTGACGATTATTGTTGAGGGTCGATGATCATCGTCAATATGAACAATTTAAACGTACGACATGGATGATGTTGTCCAAATGACGAGATGTCAAGGTACAGTTGGAGATTATCAGGGATTAGGTTTATCCAACAAGTTTCTAGAACCTTTTACCTGACTCGTATAGATTTGTCGATGTTGATTTCAGGATAGATTGTAAAAAATGAGATGAGATTCCATGTAATGACATTTTTCGTTATTATTATAAATAGAACGTTATTATTATAAACTTAGTAGCGTATTCAAAGTATTAGGGCAGCTAGGAAGGGAATCACTCAAATGGAGCGAAGGTTAAATCACACAGATTGCAGCTCTCGAATAAATTGGAAGCGCGTCTCTTTAAGAGTTATGTTGAAAATGTATTATTACACACATCGTACCGCGGTAGGAGAGATCACGTCAATAAGATAATAGAGATTGAGTGTAGAACAGACAGATTTAAGATGCCATTTTTTCCACGAACGATAAGGGATCAGAATAACATAGTCCGACCGCGGAAGGGGTAAAAATATTCGGGTAAAAATTAGTCAGGTGTTTATTCACCCCCTGCCACAACCCCTAGCCTGTTTCGTACCAAAAAATACTCGTATATGGATATTATATGGTTGGTGTCCTAGTAAAGGTGTAAGTAGCGTCAGGTCTATGCGATAGCGGGGATTACTGCAGTGATAATTATAGAATAATATACAGTGGCGGGGAGGAGAGCCAACGAAGGGTTGCCGTATTATTAAATAAAGGGGTAGGAAGAAGCGTAGTCAACATAGAGCAAGCAACAGATAGAATATTAGTAGTAGAGATTAAAGCAGAACCGACGAACTTGGTCATTGTTTTGGTATACTACATACCACCGAGTAACCACAAGTAAGAAGAAGTATTTCGGATGTACGATGAGTTAGAGGATATAATTGCGTGCGTTCCTGCAGGGAAACATTTGATAGTGATGGGGGATTGGAATGCGACGGTAGGCGAAGGAAGAGAGGGTGGTGAGGTGGGGGGCTACGGTTTAGGCACGAGGAATGAACGAATAATAAATTAATTAATTTTAGAACGGATAGATTTGAGATTTCAATTTTGCCACTGATAATACGGTTTCCAATTAAATAACTAAAAGAGACCGTGCCTAGGGGGAGGCTAATATTTATCTTTTTTCATTCTAGGTAGCCAAGTTAGTTTATAAATTCCTGGAGGAAAAGAAAATCAACAGAAAAAACACTACGCAGGCAAACAATTTAAAACACGTGGAAAAAACTTCTATGGAAACTTCGTGGAAAACTATGAAATTTGCGGAATAGCTACCAAAACTATCCCACTTAGATGCTGTACTGATATCCAACTTAGATACTGTAGCGCATGAGTACACTTCATGATGATCTCCATTATTTGAATTATTTTACAACAAATTATTGATACTAAAAGTGCGTACAATTTTAATTTTTGATGTTGCTTGCAAGTTTTTGAATTCCCCACACCCCTTGCCACGCACCCTAGCGGTGAATTTCAGTCTACCATGTAGATTTAGACAGCGCTGCTCTGAGCATGAACGAAGGGGATATGTGTGTGCGGAAGCCGCTGAGACAACGCCAAAATGAAAGGGTTCTCTTCCCATGCGCGTGGTTTTGCGACGCGCGTAGTCGCCGACGGCATGCCCTGTTTCCATGCCTGCGGCGGAGGACTCGGAATGCCCGACGGTGACCCGTGCGCCGAGCCTTTGGACGGGAGACGAACAGACGATAGAGAGCAAGCGTCCGTTTTCGCTTGCTGCTGCAGCTGCAGAAGTGATGCCATCCGTGGCGATCTACGACCTGATTGGCTGCGCATTCTGCCTCGGCGCAAAACCTGATGCGGGGATGAAAACATAACAGTGCGGCTTCAATGAGGGCGTCTTGGTGGCTTTCCGGTGACGTTAATCCGCCGCAGAGAAGAGCCTATGATCCAGCAGCCTCCTCCGGCCGACGTGATGGAACGCATGGTGGTGTCACCCATCTTATCAGTTCCTCTGACGAAAGATTTCCGTTAAATATGACGATATATCGACGCCGGTCTATATTCTCTCGTATCGATCATGTCGGAGTAGCTCATTTTTTGGGAACAATACATATCAAGGGGCAATAATGATCATTGAAATGACAGTGTCCACTATGTCGTCGATATCGCTCACTTGGTCCAATATGATACATGTAATCAATGTACCATACCTCGTCGATATTATACATTATCGCTATCAATGAAAAATTTCATTTTGGCATAAGAAAGAGAAATTACGTTTGATAATACAAATCCTGTACACAACATTCGTGTGGAACTGTTGAAACGTTTAGGAAAATGTGGGAAGAAGACTACATATATACTCATATATTGTACATGGATTGATTCGTAGTATCTATGAGGAAGGAATCTGGCCGGAAGATTTTGTGAGGTCGGTGTTAGTTCCTATTCCGAAAAAGGCAAAGGCTATATCATGTGAGGATTACAGAACAATAAGTTTGACATCCCACGCAGCTAAAGTTATTCTCAGGATCATCAACAAAAGGATAGAGAGTAAGGCAAGTTATTGCTTAGGGGATGATCAGTTTGGGTTTAGGAAGGGAAGAGGTACGCGTGATGCCATTGCAGTAATGAAATCACTAATCGAGAGGAATATAGAATACAATCAGGACGTTTGATGATTAAAGAGGCATGGGAAGAACTGGAGGTGGGAATGAAAGTCGGAGGGGAGTTCGTAAAAGCAGTTAGGTTTGCTGATGACCAAGCATTAGTTCCCCAGCAACCAAGGGGTTGCAAGCATTGCTGAGTGAATTGGAGGTTTAGGGCGATAGATATGGGATGAGAATCAATATTAATAAAACAAAGGTTATGCAATTTTCCAGAAAGAAAAAGCCTAAGCTAAACATTTAAATAGGAGGGGAGAAATAGAGCAGGTAGAACAGTTTAGTGTTTTGGACCAACACGGTCAAAGTAGTAGGGACGTAAGGAGAAGAATTACGCTAGGCAAGGAGGCTTTCTCAAGGAGGTGGGAGTTGATAACGGGGACGTTGAGTAGGGAGGTTAAGAAAAGACTCGTGAAAACTCTGATATCTAGCGTAGCTATATACGGAGCGGAAACGTGGTCGCTGAAGCAGGAGGAGAGACGTAGATTGGAGGCTTTTGAAATGTGGGTGTGGAGAAGAATGGAGAAGGTGAAATGGACCGAAAGGAAAACACATGAAGAAGTAGTAGAGATGGTGGGAAGGTAATAGAGGGGAGAACGTTGGGCAAGCGAGGGAAGGGCAGGAACAGGATAGGGATGTTGGACGGGATGAAGGGAGGAAAGAAGTACACAGAGATGAAGAGGGACCTGATATAGAGTATGTTGCTCGATTGTGTTTTGTTAGGAGTCACAAGATATTTAATTGGTCTATCCAAAAACTTACCTTAACCGGTAGATTACCCAATAAATAATATATATATATATATATTTATATAGTTATCAGGGGTGGATCCATATTAGGTACATATACAGGTGGCAGGTGTGAGAACGAAGATGTGTGTGGATTGAAGAGATATAAGAAAGATGCCGTGAGCTGCTAGCGGAATCCAATCATTTTCACAATTATCCAATCCTTTAAGGAAGTATCATAGTAAGTGACAATCAAACTAGATTACCCAAATTGTTGGTTTTGCTGTGTATACCGTTGATTACTTTTTGGTTATACTACATCGATCGTTTGTCGACAATTCATAATGCATTTGCCACTTTATTTGGTCCATGTGTTAAGTTATCTAAACCCCCAAAGTCCAAGTATATCCATTCATCTGACTAAACTACTTCTCTATATACCCTTAGAATATTTTATGCGTAAATTAATTTGAACTAAAATAGACCTAATTTTAGAAAGAGTGAGCGACTATCTCTCTCTCTCTGTTTCTGAATCAGCAAGAAATAAACCATGCAGTAGGATAGCATAATATTTGAAGCGCGCCAACAGGAGAATAGCCTGGCCTTGCCCCCGTTCCTTCTCCTAGCTACCGTACACGTCCCAGATCTCTGCCATTGTTATCTGAGAAAAAATCATTCGTTCCGGAATATCTTATTTTATTCCGAAAATAACTCACTCTTTCTCAGTACTTACTGCTCATTATTCTGCTTGACATTTTAAATTTGTGACACAACGTGAACTGACGAGAGCACGGCATTTTATCACAGCAATGCCTTCCCTTGAATCACGCATTAAAATAATATTCCCCTCGCGCTCATAATATTGAACATAAAAGTCAACATATTCAATATTTATACCCACTGTCAGAGCAATGAAATTCATTCAAAACATAACATTTATTAAAACATATTCCTTTACTTTTTATTACGCTTCCAAACTGGTTTATAAATAGTTATGAATGGGGTACTATTACTTTATAATTATATGGAAAGTTTCTCATATTGCATTTATTCATTCCATTCCCTTTATCGGCACAATAATTATCGAATCCTTCCACGAATTATTTCGAAGCATATTCACAGCAACTAAATCGATGCTAAAGAAGGTACTGACTCAGCGCTACTCAGTGGCATAAAGGTGAACTACTATCTCTCTCACCGCTGGAAACTCCAACAACGTTCGGAAATTTATATTTTTGCAAATTTTCATAATTGACATGGCGCTCTTCCGATAGAGCAGACATTAAATTACTTAAAATTTACAAGCAACAGTCGTATTATAAATGACTAAAGCGTAATGAAAAATTAAATATGAGATGGTTTTTCTTCCCATTATTGAGAGCACACCTGGAGTATGAGGCGTGCGTTTGGGAATTTTGTCGGAAAAAGTTAATTTATGAATTGGGTAGGGTTCATAGAAAGTTTCCTGAATTGGTAAAAAATGTTGTGAAAAGAAAGCAGGCGTGGTGGGGTAACTAGGAGAACAAGTCCCCAAACACAATGAGAGCAGGCGAAACTAAGACTTTTAGAAAGGTATAGGATAAACGAGTTTGCTCGTAAAATGCCAAGACAGTTCACTCAAAGAATCTTAAGATCAGACGGCCAAGATAACAATACCAAAAACTGATTCCACAAAATAAAAAACTTATTTAAATAGATAAGGTTTCCTCCCTACCATAATTCGCGATCGGTACTAACTTAATATACGAAGACATGAACAGCAATGTTCGAATAATTAATTGCCATCTTGCTTTTCCACCACGATGACGTCATACTCACTGACAAAAAAATAACAGTTTCCTAAGATCTCCTCAACACAGCTCCGTAGTCGCACACAAAGCAAATGTATGAAGTTAATAAAGATGCGATTTTGAATAATTTTGTGAATCCCACGGAGCGAACATTCACGAGTATCCTTGAAAATATTCGCCATTTTTCGAATATAACCTCCAGACTTTTAACTTAGTCAGATTTATATCCAGAAAATAAAGAGACTGCCATCTATCTGGAGATGATGGTATGGCTCTTGATTTTAAAGATGTTTTCCTTATATATGCACAGTTGATGGCCAAAGGTTCCGCATTTATTCCTTAGCATTTTCTTCGCCAGCATCACTTGAACCACACACAGTTTCAGATTAGGATATAGATTCATTTTGGAACCAAATCCGAAATCTAATCAAGGCCATCACAACTCAACAGTTCACTCACTCTATATCGCACGCACTCAAAGTTAAATCGGAACTCAGGCCGCTGTTTCAATCGGGGTAGCTTCTTTCTCCTCCATACCACAAGAAATATTTCAACTTCGAACGTTGGATATACCATTTCCGAAGAGAAGTTAAATAAATATTGGATATATTTTAGGAAGCATCGAATTATTTTTCACTAGATTCCACACCCCTTGCAGAAGGTCACCGATTGGCTCCCAGCCAGTAGCCTCCAGAATCCGCTTGATTTCAAGGATCCGGATTTTGCGTGAGAGGATCACATGCTTACGTTTTTGGAATTTGTACAAAAATAAACGAATACTTGACTGATAAACAGCACAATTAGAAGTAGTTGTTGACTTCAAAATGTTTTTATTTAGAAAACTATGATCATAGCGTATGGCGCCTGAACCTGGTGTATCAATGGTAAAGAAGAAACATGCACTTGATTTAGGGGCGACGGTTAAGCTCCCCTCAAGTCACTTCGAAGCGAGAATTGTGCTAATTGAGATTCGTCCAGTCGGTGCCAAAACCTCCACAAACGAAGGGGAAGATTCATGTCCCAAATGAAAATGCGAGAAGAGTCTCCCTGTTGAACGATGCATTGAGCGAAACAAGATTTAATTTAAGATAAAATAATTGTTTTACACTGAAAGCACGTGTGAGATTGATGTGGTGAATGCAAGGGTGGATGCAAATTTACTTGTACATGTGGGCACAGAAATTCAAACTTAAAATGAGCAATATTGATCGCATTCCATTTTTTTGGTTGGTTTTCCAATTTATCACCAATGCCATTCCTTTATCAACAATTTGTTTTGATGACCGAACAAACTCCCAAGAGCAGTATATTTTCAACCATACTTGGATAGGTGGTACATCAGCGTCTCCTTGGTTGATTTTACCGTCGCTTCAATTTGGTTCGAGTCAAGTCTTTTCAGTTTGAGTTTTCCATTGCATGCCCCATTTCTGACGAGAGATTGAGGAAAGAGATGAATGGAATGAGAGAGAAAGAATGGTTTGATTTCATTGCGGCTTTCAAACTGAAGCTAACTTTCTTTTGTGCACGTCCGTCATTTTTAGTGAAAGTTGGGATAAGAACTCGGAAAAAAATTATCGAGGCTTTGCCGCTGTGAAAATAAATCGTAGAATGCAAGGGAACAATTTTGAGCTCAAAAGATGAAACAAATAATATTCGCTCCGCCACCGTGAAGCATTGCCACATAATTTAAAAGCATACGAAGACGTAAGTGTGTCGGAATACGTTTAAACACGCCAAGCATACCTACATATGTGCAGGTATGTAAGATTTCACGAGACAATGAAAAGTACACCTCGACCATTGGAATGCTTCGATTTCAGCGTTTTAAGAAATTTGGGTCATTAAGAAAAAACACCGTGTTGGGAAGAACGTATGGTTCTAGATTTAAAGAGAGAGGGAATGCTGACAAAATGGCCAGTGGACACTTCCATTGTATAGGAAGAATGAGAATCCACTCTAGTTCGGCGACACTCTAAACACTCTAGCTTTCCGACTCAAAAATTATCATCTGTCACTTCAAAATTAAATATGCGCAACAGTCGTCGCTTTGAAGAGAGGGAAATTATACCCGAAAGATTTTTATGATTTTTAAGCTATGACACAGCACAAGATGGCGTCATCCGTTGGCTTTAAATACGAATGACTAAGACTCATGGAGATGCAATGAAAAATGGAAAATTCGGGATTTGGACTGTTCGATAACTTTATTAATAATTATCCCAGCTTCAACCTAGATAACGCGCATTTCGGAAAAATAAAAACGCAACTCCGAATAGATTGATTGAGAAATTAAGTGGGAAAGTATGCTTGGAGTCGGGCACCTGATTCCAGTGGTGAAGGCGAAGAGAGTCAACGTGAGAATGGGGACGCTCCATTTAAGGAAAGAAGCTTAATTTCCGGAAAGTCTCTTGAATATCCGCGGCTTCAGTAACGTAGGCCTTTTCATGATTTAACTCGTTCCTGTGGCATTTGCCCTAACGAACTCAAAAGCACATTGCCATAAAAGTGAATTAAAACAGTGTTTCCCAAAGCATTTTCATGAATTACAGTACATTACTAAAGAGCAGAGACTGTCGCGGAAATGTTGGATATGCTGAAATGGGAGAGTTTGAAAAATAGAAGAAAAACGAGTAAGTTAGGCGCGATGTACTATAGAATTGTTAAAAATGACGAAGCGTGGGAATATTTATGGAAAGAGAGAGAAAAAACAAACTTTAAGGGAAAAAACGACCACAGTTTTAAAATTAAAAATAAAAACGCAAAAGTCAAATAAGAAAAAATACTCTTTTTTTAAACAGAACTATTGTTGAATGGAACCAGCTGCCTGGAGGTTTGTTTTGAGACCTTACCATCCGATTTAATAAGTTTTAAGAATGAGTGTGAAGCAGTCACTGGGTGATAACTTCATTTATCTGTGATACTAATGTACTTACTACAATATTTCTCTGTACGTGATGAGCACGGCGTGAGGAGAAGTTGTATTGCAAAAGTGAATGATGTGTTAACGGGGCGCTTTCGCTAGAAGGGTTCCAGGATATTTTAATAGAAAGATAAACAGCGGTGTAACTACGCTTCAGGTAGATCGCGCGTGGATACGGGACAGTATTTGGAACCCGTGGAAGAGAGCGTTAGTTATGGAATTGAAAAAGCCTTAGAGAAAATTCACTAGATTAAAAAAAATGTTTCGGGGAGAAAGTTAGCGGGAATATTATGTTGGAAGATTTTAGGTTGAGAACCCATTGATTCACCAAGACAGCGGGCAAGATTAAGACTTTTAGAAATGTAAAGAGTACCTGAGTACTCTTGTGACACCGAGGACATTGTTATAGCACCAAATTGCATCGGTAGATTGAACCAGCGAGATAAAATCCTTTCCTCGCACAACAAACAGTCATTACAAAATCGAATCTATGAAATTCAATATTTTTCACGTACCAAGGAAAATTTAATGTCGTGAAATACCCCTTATTGAATTAAGTATTTATATAGGCATTCGTGAGTGTGTATGTACAAGTATTTGTGTGTATAAACAAATATATGTTCATATGCATGCGTGCATCGCTGGTGCCCTGATACACTCCTCCACAAGCTCTCTGGGTATGCTGAATATGAAGTTGTAAATGACCTGAAATACAATGGCTGGATGGATGTTTCTTTGCTATGCCTAACCTTGTTGGCCTAAGTTCTTTACCATACAGTGTTTCTAAATATAGTATTCCTTCTGTCTCTATTGGATTTTTCCTGGTTCTACTATTATCTTACACCACTTATCTATAACTGTTAGCACAGATCTTGCCCTCTTACTTTCCGATAATAACTTAACCTTGCTGTATAGAGCACCAATTTCACCCTTCTTCTGTAAACTTTCCATATCCTCGCATTGCGTTTTCCACCATTCTTCTTTGGCTTTATTTGTGGCCCTTCTCAATTTATTGTTTAACTCTTTGTACTTCATTTTGCCTAACTCTGTGTTTCCATTCTTCCATCTTCTTCTCTCATCCATCTTTGCAGTCATCTCATCCGTGACCGATGGTTTCCTTATGTTTTTCCCGTTAACGGTTCCTATAGTGTCTTTTGCGGCTTTCGAAATCACTTTCTTGATACATTCCCATTTTTCTTCGATAGTACTCAGCTCTATACCTTCATCTATTATTTTCTCTACAGCCTGCTGATACTCCTTCCTCGTTAATCCATTTAATGCTTCTACAATCTATTTCCTAAACCGCCGCCCTTGCCTTATCTTTTTGAAACGGATGTTACATTTCATAACAACTAAATTGTGGTCAGAGTCCGCATCCGCTCCTGGGAAACTGTGCGAATTTATCACACTGCTCCTAAACCTCTAAAGCCTAACCATGATAAAACCTAACTGATACATTTCTGAGTCACCTGGCATTTTCCATATATACCTACGCCTTTTGTGGTGTCTAAACCATGTCTTGATGATGACTAACCCCTGTGTCCTGCAGAATTCAATTGATTTCTCCCCCCGTTCATTCCTCGTGCCTAACC
This sequence comes from Hetaerina titia, assembly GCA_037158775.1. Taxonomy (NCBI): domain Eukaryota; kingdom Metazoa; phylum Arthropoda; class Insecta; order Odonata; family Calopterygidae; genus Hetaerina; species Hetaerina titia. Next base: position 143,464,350 of record CM073769.1, read on the forward strand.
CATAGTCCCCCACCTCACCACCATCTCTTCCTTCGCCTACCGTCGCATTCCAATCCCCCATCACTATAAAATATTTAAAATTCTATCCGTTGCTTGCTCTATGTTGACTACGCTTCTTCCTACCCCTTTATTTAATATTACGGCAATCCCTCGTTGGCTCTCGTCCCCGCCACTGTATATCACTCAATAATTATCACTCCAGTAATCCCCGCTATCCTTCCATCTCATCTCGCATAGACCTAAAACATCATAATTACCTATGTCCATCTCTCGCTTAATATTTTCTAATTTGCCATTCCTCATAATTGTCCTCACGTTCCATGTTCCTATTCGAACTACTTTCGTCTTCTTCTGTGTGTTCTGTCCTGCTGCTTTTATTTCTCCCCTGCAAGGATTTCGTGGGCTGGCGACCGCGGAAGCCTTGCCTCCCCCGCTGCCGGGGATGACACACAGCCGCTTGGGCCGAGTCCCGCAGTTGCCAGGACTCAATTTCTGTCTTACGTTCATCATTTTTCGTGGGAGTAATAATTGAAGTGGTTTCCCGTTGCCTTCCTCAATAGTGTTTTTAACGTGACACCATCACAAAATGGCCGCCCCACTGGGGTCAGACGTCTTTGCAGCCGCCTCACTGAGGAACAGACACTGCGTGGACTACCTTTCGTCTGGCTCCTAACCTTCGATTTATCTAGCATGGGTGAACCTACGAGGAGCAATTATTATTGCTCCCGCCAGCACAGCTCTAGGGGTCATCGGTACCCACAAGCCCTTCCACCACGACCAGGTGGTAGTCCATGGGAGATGATGTGGAAGCACTCACGAGAGCAATGTGACAGACTCATAGTCTGACCTGAAGAAGGCCTTGGAGTAGGCGAAAGCTTGAACAATCTACAATGTGAGTGTCCTTTTACGTGTTATCTATTTTATTCTGTGTTATACCGTGCTGTCCAAATGTTATATATATATATACATATATATATATATATATATATATATATATATATATATATATATATGTGGGTCGTGGTAGTCCAGGGAGTAGAGCGTTGGACTATTGACCGGACGGCTCGGGCTCGAATCCCGGGCAAGTCTCTCTGGGAACCTGAAGCTCCACCCAAGGTATGTGATTTTTCGGGTACCAGATCTTCCTTGAAAACCATAACCGGCACAGGGAAAGGAACTGGCCCCCCTACCCTGATGTGTGAATATTCACGCCGTCGGGCTTGGTACATGGGTGAGCTCTACCATCACCTACCAAACCGACATTACGGTTGATTACTGTGTTTATGATTTATTTTAATATTTCCTCATGTTTATTGATTGTCATGGTAGTTCAGGGGTAGAACGCTGGGCTATCGGAGTTAGGGGGTTTGAGTTCTAGGACTCGTTGGCTTAGATTTGGTTGAATTCTATCGGCTATCAAACCGACCTTCGGATTGTAAACTGTGATTTCATATTAACTATGTTTACCTAGTATGGAAACACCTCCTGCTGAACACCTTAGTGGTAGCTTCTAGAGTACCACGCAGATAAAGATATCCATACTCACTTGAACACAAACAATAATAGATGTGATTTTTCAGGCGGAAATATTTGATTTTTGGAATTGTTCTGGTACTTGGTTTCGATTTTCTTATGATTGCATATCTTTCGTGAGGAGTGCCTGAACCTGTTCGTGACGGTGTCTATCTCTCTTGTTTTATTCTCATGGTCAGATTTACCAATATAATTTTCGTTCAATTATTTTCGAGGTACCACAAGTAAATTCGGGTGCCCTGTACCTTTATACATTAAAGCCTAAGCCTTGCCAGCTCTCTTTATGGATCAAGATACGCCAAACATAATTCCATCGAAAATGAAAAGAGGCGTTTCAGGCGTGTTTGGTGGAATATCATGATTAACTAAAATTGGCAATTTTCTACAAAATACATGTTTTTATTAATACGACCAGTTTCGATGTAACTGCATCATCTTCTGGTGATGACCAGAAGATGATGTAGTTACATCGAAACCGGTCTTATTAATAAAAAATTACCAATTTTAATTAATCCATCAAAAATGTCCTTACTTTTAGTCATATTATTCAGCGACCCATCCGGAAGTTGTCAAGGCACCAGACACTAGATTGAATGGTCATTGACCATAAATGGTATTTGGGGTGTTCAAAAATTTGCAAGTCACTCACCCTACAGTTGAGGCCTCGTATGTCCCGAGGGAAAAATGATTCCTTGCATTGGTTGGTTCGTTGTTTATTTTCCAATAACTTCCTGTGTAGTCCTCCCTACCAATATAGTACGGGGATTACAAGTCAGCCTTTCAAATCAACGCTCAACTCCAATGATTAGTATTTATAACATTTTTTTTTAATTCAACACATTAATGATATCGCCGCGTAACCTTTGCTTTTCCTTGGCGCATCCCAGCCTATAATGGAACGCAATTTTGTTCTTTCACGATGATTCTTCTCTAAACGGATGGCTTTTCTCTTTGTATCCTGTTTCGTTTCTGGATAAGGTCCTCTTCTGCAGGACTTAATATAAATTCTGAAGGAAAGAAAATGGTTCCTGCTTTTAATGAAACGATCCACAGGATTGCAACCAGCAGAATTATTTAAGTACTCGATCCGATCAACTCGATCCCACTGATCATCAAATGTTTGAATTTACGATGTGACCGGCGATCAAAGATTTCTCGGAGGATCAGAGAGCGCTCGGTGGATAAACACGAGCTGAGATAATCAAGGCAATGCAAGGAAATGAAAGGTTCTTCTAATGACAAATTCAGCGCATTGGCTAGTGCAGGGTGAATTAAGAGGTGGAGAGGGGGTGTGCAAAATCGAACATCCTATACATGTCATAATTTCAGAGATTTTTTCATCGACTGAGTCTGTATGATCCGTGGCAAAGATTTTTTCCCATCGTCAGCTTAAGTTTCTGTGGCAAAGATTTCTTCATCAGATTTTCAGTTTAATGCTTTCCGAATTGGGCAATGATTAAAGATCGCAGATTAGTCATCGAAGTATTTGCGTTGAGGAAAAATCAAGGCTTCCGTTTAACACTTGTATACATACTATAACGGTATTTGAATTACAATTTTGTTATAGTTTATACTTTCATACCCCGTCCCCGTCTCTTGATGGACAAACTCTGGGCAATTTGTAGAAAAACTAAGCTGCGAAATATTACTATTTCACCAATATGCCCTTGTTGTAATTCGAAGATTTGAGGAGCACGCGTTGAACTTTATGGATTAAAATTCATTTGAAATTACAAATCAAATGCGTTTCTTGCCAGCATGAAGTCAAGGTGAAAAGCTAAAGGGAAATGAAAACAATGAAATGGAGTTGATGGATGCAGATAGCTTGATAATTTAAGCTAGTTAATAGACGCCGCTAAATGGCGTCATGAATTTTTATAAGAAGAACTGATAAGAATTCATAGAGACAATGTAGGAGAAATTCCTACGAATTAAATACTACCAGTTCCTTCATTAGAAGAGTTAAGAATTAGCTTAAAGACCGGATAACGATTTCGTCCTCAACACCCCATGATTGATTACCTTGAAAATATGAGCGCGCGAAAGGAAAGAGTTCCGAAAGATTAGTTGCACTCAGCGTTTCAAGGTTGTTTTGAACTTACTCCACGTGTCGCGAATAGTTATATTCGTCGGATTCTATCAGTTAATGCATATGCTTGGTTACCCACAAGTCACCGCCAGGCGCGGACGCTGGGGTTCCTCACTGGGCGCACACAATACTCTAGGCTCCACCTGGAGTATTCTGTAAGTGTTTGGGATCCTCAGGAAGTAGGCTTAATTTTGGAACTAGATCGAGTGTAACGTAGATCGGCTAGGATTTTGAAAAGTTGTTATGAACAAGGTGGCAGAGTCACGATACTATTGGAAGAAAGGGAATAGGGACCCATAGTTGAGCGTAGGCTTAAATACAGGTTAAATTTACTGCGTTAATTTGAGGCATGTTACTTATCTAAGGATGTGAAAAACATATTACAGGCCCTGAGTTACTATGGTAGATCAAATCATCATCGTAAAATCATGGAGATTTATTTTCGAACAGTTAGATTTAAAATGTCGTTTATTTCTCGGACCATTAGAGATCAAAATAGATATGACAGTAATCGCGTGGGAGTTCATTAGAACTGGTAGTGTGTGCACATGTATTTGTCGATACCCTGCATGTTTCTTCCGGCATGCTACTCTTTTTACTTAAGAGACTCATATTTTTAACAGTTCTATAGATTTCAATATACGCATCCTTTTATTGAATAGTGTTGCATGTGAGTACTTACTTTCGCGTGATTAAAATTTTTCGAGTGAATGATCAAACTAATATGCGTTTCGAGGTGACATAAATGTGTAGAGTATCAGTAAAGGGTCGACCATGGCACTCAGCGTGCTTCACGTACCTGTTACGCGGCAGTTCCGACAGTATTCCAATTCCAATGGTGTCTTGCGCCAAGTAATTATCGGGCATATATATTACCGATTCAGATTGATGCGGTGGAACTGTTCATTATAACTGAGACGAAAACTCTTGCGATTTTCCACTTAATTGAGATCTATTTTCGACTACGTTCGATACACTACACCATTTTCAAGTGGACTTGAAAATGATGTAGAACGTCGAAACTAATCGAAAATAAATCTCAATTAAGTGGAAAATCGCAAGAGTTTTCGTCTCTGTTATTAATTATCGGGCACCGTTCTGCATGAAAACTTGACCATAAAACTACACCGTGCAAGTATTTCGCAAATTGACAACAGTGAGTTGATTGCTGCGTTATGAGATCACTTTGCAACGTGCTGAATGACCAGGAAATCCAACGTTCCCCTACATAGAGTCACTCCTTTCGAGCTATATTATATATTGTCTAAGAAATAGCTTAAAGACCGGCTAACGATTTCGTCCTCAACTCCCCATGATTGATTACCTTGAAAAGATCGATACAAGAAAGGGGATAAGGAAAAGGGATAGGAATATAGAACCTGTTTTTAAGGGACGAACACAGGAGAGGTGGGGAGGCGAAATCAGGCAAAATCACAAGAGAAAAAATATTTCTTTGACCGGGATTTATTTAAATATTTTTACGTTAGTGATTCTGCCTGATTCCGCCTTCTCGACCACGTTTCCGCGCTACACCCCATGTCAAAGTTTTTACGAGTCTTTTCATAATTTTTACGAGTCTTTTCATAATTTTTACGAGTCTTCTCATAATTTTTACGAGTCTCCCTACACAACATCCCCGTCATCAGCTCCTTCCTCCTTGAGAAAGCCTCCTTGCCTAGTGCAATTTTTCTCCTTAGGTCCCTATTAGTTTGGCCGCGTTGGTCCAAAACACTTCCGAGATACGTAAACTGTTCTACCTGCAATATTTTTTCCCCTCTTATTTTAATGTTTAGCTTAGCCTTTTTATTTCTGGAAAATCGCATAACCTTTGTTTTGTTAATATTGATTCTCATCTCATATCTATTGCACTGAAGTTCAAATTCACTGAGCAATACTTGCAACCCCTTGGCTGACTGACAAATTAAAGCTTGGTCATTAGCAAACCTAACTGATTTTCCGAAGACTTTCATTAAATAATATAATACAAAATCCAATAATGAGCCCAACTACTGAAAAAACACCATAAGATGGGAGAAAAATGTATTGGTCTTTTTTACAATATCGAGCATCCACTCGGATGCTCGATATTGTAGAAAATATATTACGCATATTATATACGTATATTTTTCCATCTTCTCTCATCCATCTTTGCAATCATCTCATCCGTTACCCATGGTTTCCTTATCCTTTTCCCGTTTACGGTTCCTATAGTGTCTTTAGCGGCTTCCAATATCCCTTTCTTGATACATTCCCATTTTTCTTCGATAGTACTCAGTTCTTTACCGTCATCCATCATTTTCTCTACAGCCTCCTGATACTCCTTCCTCGTTAATCCATTTACTGCTTCTAAATTTCATTTCCTAACCCGCCGCCCTTGCTTTATCTTCTTGAAACGAACATTACATTTCATAACAACTAAATTGTGGTCAGAGTCCGCATCTGCTCCTGGGAAACTGTGCGAATTTATCACACTGTTCCTAAACCTGTGCCTAACCATAATATAATCTAACTGATACCTTTCTGAGTCACCTGGCATTTTCCATGTATACCTACGCCTTTTGTGGTGTCTAAACCATGTGTTAGTGATGACTAACCCCTGTCTCCTGCAGAATTCAATTGCTTTCTCCCCGCGTTCATTCCTCGTGCCTAACCCATAGTCCCCCTCTTCAACACCATCTCTTCCTTCGCCTACCGTCGCATTCCAATCCCCCATCACTATCAAATGTTTCCCTGCATGAACACTCGCGATGATATCCTCTAACTCATCATACATCCTATCGACTTCTTCCTCCTTGTGGTTGCTCGGTGGCATGTATACCTGAACAATGACCAAGTTCGTCGGCTCTGCTTTAATCTCTACAAGTAAAATTCTATCTGTCGCTTGCTCTATGCTGACTACGCTTCTTCCTACCCCTTTATTTAAAATTACGGCAACCCCTCGTTGGCTCTCGTCCCCGCCGCTGTATATCACTCTATAATTGTCACTCCAGCATGGGAAGAACTGGAGGTAGGAATGAAAGTCGGAGGGGAATTCGTAAAATCGGTTAGGTTTGCTGATGACCAAGCATTAGTTGCTCAGTCAGCCAAGGGGTTGCAAGCATTGTTGAGTGAATTGGAGGTTCAGTGCGATAAATATGGGATGAGAATCAATATTAATAAAACAAAGGTTATGCGATTTTCCAGAAAGAAAAAAGCTAAGCTAAATATTAAAATAGGCGGGGAAAAAATAGAGCAGGTAGAACAGTTTACATATCTCGGAAGTGTTTTGGACCAATACGGTTAAAGTGGTAGGGACGTAAGGAGAAGAATTGCGCTAGGCAAGGAGGCTTTCTCAAGGAGGAGGGAGTTGATGACGGGGACGTTGAGTAGAGACAAGACTCGTAAAAACTCTGATATGGAGCGTAGCTATGTACGGCGCGGAAACTTGGTCGCTGAAGCAGGAGGATAGACGTAGATTGGAGGCTTTTGAAATGTGGGTGTGGAGAAGAATGGAGAAGGTGAAATGGACCGAAAGGAAAACAAATGAGGAAGTACTAGAAATGGTGGGGGAGGAGAGGGGTTTGTTGAGAGAAATCCTATGGAGGCAGGAAAAATGGATGAAAGGCGTATTGAGCGGTAGTGGAATGTTGAAGAGGGTAATAGAGGGGAGAATGTTGGGCATGCGAGGTAAGGGTAGGAACAGGATAGGGATGTTGGACAGGATGAATGGAGGAAAGAAGTACACCGAGATGAAGAGGGACCTGATATAGATTAGTTTGCTAGGTGGGGAGTCACAAAATGTTTACTTGATAGTTGTGTCCATCCAAAAACCTACCTTAACCGGTAAATTACCATTATTTATATATATATATATATATATATATATATATATATATATATATATATATATACGTATATAGCATCTTTTAATCCGAGCAGCTGTCGGCCAGTTGAAAAAAGGGATGTTCTTCTTACTCATCGCATCGGGGTTGAATCGTACTTTTTTCGGTCGATAGCCGAGCGCTCCGCCCACGGACTTTCGCGACACCCGGACGCGCATTACGATTACATGACCAGGGGTTCAGCAAACTTAAGCAGCTCCGGTCTGAGCATCCATTTCAACGTTAATTAATATGCTGGACAGGATGTGTAAAACTAACAAATTTCAGACACATTGCAACAAAATTTATTTTAAAATAAAATGTTTTATGTGGAAATAGGGCATTCATCAAAAACAGACGATAAAGTTTTTCTGCTGAATAGGTTTCCAGACTAATTGTAAGCATTACTTTTCATTATCATCGATCATAAGTAGCTAAGCAGGGGCTTTGCGGCGTCTATCATGCCAACGCCTCATTGATCAGATCATTCATTTAGACCTTCTTATCTAATTCTTTTTCTAATACAGGCCACCACAGCCTTAATAATAACTCTGGATCTCGCCAAACAACGCGAGCAACGTCTAACTCACTGCCTCATATCGCGTGCGGCAAATTTATTCTCAGTCACATTCGCAATTTGACCCACCCTTCTTTATTTTCTCACTCTTCGTGGAAGTCTTTCATTCGTTACTCACTCCACCCAGTTGCCGGAAAGTTCCCAATTGACGCCCCAGACACATGGTTGCGGTGTGCGTGAAGGCAAGGCACTAAGATGACGCTGTCGCGTTGGGGACGACAGGCGGATACGAGTAGCGGTCCGTGAATCACACGAAGGTTTTGAAGGATTTAAGTCACCACTGGTGCGAAAGCGTGCGTGCGGCGGCCAGATGGGCGAGGGGGAGGGAGAGTTGATTCACGGGGAGGGAGGGCATCCACTCCCAACCAACCCCCACCCCATTTCAACTTCCTCAATCAGCAACAGAACTCCACTCTCGACACAAACACACACACTCCCATCCGCCGGAGAGCACACACTCACACAGTCAATGACGAGACGGGCACACGCCGCGCGACCGATTCACTCGCTCGCCTCCCCTCTCGCTCACACTTCATTCCCTCTGCCCCCCCCCCCGCCCCGATTCCCCACTCCGATTCCATCCCCCTCTCCATCTCTATTCCTCGTCCCATCGGGGAGGTAGAATGTGGGGCCGGGGGGGGCTGTGAGAGTGAGTGAATGAGAGAGAGGTCGCTGACTGACTCCGGCGGGAGAGAAAGACGGATGAGGGGGTGGGGGAGAATGAAGGAGCCGAGGAAGAGGGATAGAGAGTGACCGTGGTAATTCACCCTTGAACTCACCCTCTCTTCTTCCTTTTCCTTTTTTGTTACCTTCCTCTCTCCCGCAGGCATCTTTCAGCTCTCACCGATCATCCTTCATTTATATTATATACGTATATATGTACGAGATGTGTTCAAAACAACAAAGATTTTTTCATTTCGCGGGCGTAGAGAGTGCGATTGTCAAACTTTTTTTTATAATGTTGGTGTACATGCCCCTGAAGTATGATAAAACATTCAGCTGTTTTCATTGTGGACCTTGTCTGTGACAGCCACTAAGGTTAGACGTGTTTTATGAACTCGGCGATTTTCGTTTGTAAAAAGAAATGTATCAAAGAATTTGCATCAAATTTTGCGTAAAAATGCAATAAAGTGTACAAAGTGTGTGAAATGTTAACAAAGGCCAAGAGTGAGTCTGCTATGAATAAATCAAAAGTTTACGAGTGGTAAAAGCGTTTCCAAGAAGGCCGTGAAGACCTTGAAGATGACGAAGGCCCTGGACGCCCCAGCACATCAAAAATCGATGAAAACGTGGAAAAAGTGAAGGAAATGGTTATGAACGATCGCCGAATCACAATTAGAGAGGCCGCTGATGATGTTGGCATATCAATTGGATCAAGTCATGACATTTTTCCAATTTTTTGGGTATGAAACGTGTGGCAGCAAAATTCGTTCCAAAATTGTTGAATTTTGAACAAAAACAGCGACGAATGGAAGTTGCTCAGGAGTCAATAAATGAAGTAAACGACGATGCAGAACTACTGAAACGTTCTATTGCAGTTGACGAAACGTCAGTTTATGGATATGACGTTGAAACTAAGGCTCAATCATCCCAGTGGAGGCATTCTGGCTCGCCAAGACAAAAAAAGGTTCGACAAGTGTGGTCGAACGTATATACATGGTTCGTCCAGAAAATAAGTGTACTGAGCTCAGGAAAAAAATCTTATTACACTTTTACATATCTTAAGCTAATGCTCCTCAAAATAGGACCCTTGTGAGTCGATAGACTTGTTCCAGCGGCGTTCCCATTTCTGGAACTCTCCCACGAAGGCATCATCGGGAATCTCTCGAAGACACGTCGTCACGGCCTCTTTGACGGCGTCCAAAGTCCCGTATCGCGTTCCTTTCAAACCCCTCTTTATCTTCGGGAACAGAAAGAAGTCCGGTGGTGCCAAGTCCGGGCTGTAGGGCGGGTGCGGCAGCGTTGCCACGCCGTGCTTGGCCAAGAAGTCCGACACGACAAGCGCGGTGTGAGACAGCGCATTGTCGTGATGCAGCCGCCAGATGTTTTTGATCGCTGGCTGGTCCCTAATAATCTCGTGCACTATTGTTTTTGGCACATTACACTGCTCTGCTATCATCCGAACACTAAGGCGACGATCAGAGTTCAGTACATCGCGAACTTTTTGCACATTTTCGTCGGTGAGTGTCGTTGATGGGCGTCCAGGCCGTGGTTCGTCGTCGACCTCTTCTCTGCCCTCCACGAACATCTTCTGCCACCAAAAGATCATATTTCTGGAGATGGCTGGCTCCCCGTAAGCCTAGTTAATAATACCGACAGTTTCGGTAGACGATTTCCCAAGCTTTACTGCAAATTTGATGGAATAACGCTGCTCCAAAAACTTCGGCATCGCGTTCGTGACGTGGGTTGAGCGTGGAGGTTCGCGTTAACAGAGCTCCTCACTCCACCACAGCTCAGAGCCGACTGCCTTTTTCAGCGTCGCTTGCCAAATACCCCCCTCCAATCGCAGCCCGTCAGAGCGGTGCTGGGCGCGCCTGGAGCGGCGGGAAAAAATCAGTACACTTATCTTCTGGACGAACCATGTACATAAGAATGTAAGTTATGTATATATATATATATATATATATATATAGCTACGCTCCATATCAGAGTTTTGACGAGTCTTGTCTTAACATCCCTACTCAACGTTTTGGTTTGAGAATTTTCCTATTGAGCAGTTTTTCCGGGTACCCACATTCACCGAGAGAGACGTGTAGCTGGTCCATGTATTTCTGTTTGGAGGGGGTGTTGTTGTAGAGACGGAGGCCACAGACTGAGAGCGAGAAGGGGATGGAGCGTTTTGTGTGCGATGGGTGGCAGCTGTTGAAATGGACATATTGTTGGTTGTTGGCCGGTTTAATGTGGACTGAGGTGTAAATCTTATTGTTCTGGAGATGAATGTCAATATCTAGAAAGGTGAGATTCGAGTCTGATACAGATGAAGTGAAAGAAACCGAGGAGGAGGAGTTGAGAGAGGAAATGAAGGATAATAAGTTTTCGCGTCCGTGGAACCAAAGGAAGAAAATATCATCAATATAACGGGCCCATAAGAGTGATTTAAGGGTTTGTTGCTGGAGAAAGTTTTCTTCAAGTTTACCCATAAAAAGACTGGCGTATGCAGGAGCCATACGCGTGCCCATTGCAGTACCTTTGATTTGCAAACATATTTTCTCATTGAATTGGAAGGCATTTTTGATGAGGACGAGTTGGCTCAGTTCGATAAGAAAATCTGTGGATGGAGTGTGTGGTGTCGGTCGTAGAGAGAGGTAATATTTCAGGGCTTATAAGCCTTCTTTGTGGGGAATGGAGGTGTACAGAAATGCAACGTCTACTGTGGCCATGAGAATGATCACCAATGGTCAATGGTATTATGGCAGGCATTGTATGGGTATAGATGTACCTTTCTACAAAGTATTGACTAGCCAGGGATAAGTCCCAGTGGACGAAGGGCACGCAAGAACTGCATCACTCGCTATGCGGCAACACCCTCATCCAAAGTGATGCGTTGTGCAAGGAAATTTAAACTGGGGACTTCCGTGGCGACATGTTCATAGAAACGATTATCCGAGTACTGACGCAATCGGAAGCCATCCAAGGGCGACCCACCCACGCGCCTACAGCCCCTGTACCGTAGCCAACTCGAGCGGCGACCGACTGCAGAAGGGAAAAGTGTACAGCACGCAATTATACTTATAGGTTCAAGGGTAAGCGATTGTCGCATGGAGAGAGTAATTTCCCTTTATCATACCTAATTTTATATATTATTATTTGGTTTATATATTATAATATGATAATTATAATAATATGCTAATGATAATATAATATATTTTGTTTATATATATTGATTTCGTGTTTGATTGTGTTTTTGGCCAATGTGGCTCATCTCTTTTTCTGGTTATGCGTGCCATGAAACGTACTGTTCCTATTCTCTATGATGCTATATGCTTTCTAACCAACTGTCCCCTCTTCTTGTGTGTATGGTCTATTTCTCCTTTGGTGGGTGAAACAGCTCCCTAGAGCCATCTCTTGGTCAAGGAGTCGGAGCACCTGGGCGATTTAAAAACATCACAGATACCTTATATTATTATTATTAGGTAATCTACCGGTTAAGGTAGGTTTTTGGATGGACACAACTATTAAATAAACATTTTGTGTTGTTTGCATGCACGGACAAGCAAACAACTTCTGAAAAAAAAACAAATGCTGCTATAGCTTCTCAATGAATCAGTAGATGGCGCTGCAGGAGCAAAACTGTGTTCTGAATCGCCAATATTTAAATATAAACAAACGGTACTTACTTTAAGAATACGCCTCGTATATATCGATGATGCGGAAGTACTCACGAGAGCAATATAACTTTTGGACGGCACAATAGAACACAGAATAAAACAGATAACACGTGAAAGGACACTCACACTGTAGATGATTTAAGCTTTCGGCCTACTCCGAGGCCTTCTTCAGGTCAGACCTATATATATATATATATATATATATATATATATATATATATATATATAGTCTTGAAAATGACGCTCTCCGGCGACGCACAAACACACAAACACTAAGATAATAAATATTCCACACACAGAAACATAAAAGAAGGACACTTACAACAGATATTGACGTTTCGACGGCACCGCCGTCGTCATCAGAATCAAACACGAAATCCCGTCATACGGCGAACAAATTATATTTTTATATATTTATATATATCCATCTCCCGAAGGAATAAAAGGAGATATGCGTGATTGGTTCACTTCACCCACTATGGCAAATGCAATATCAACTCTAATTAATATTTGAAAATGATTAGCAACTGTCTCGTACATAGCACACTGCTGGTTCATATTCCGTCATTACTGTGGGCAGTTGTATCGCACTCCTATTAAAGTAAGTGTAAGGAGTAGTCTCAGCAACCTCGGCGTCGCACTAAATGACACCCACTACGTTGTGGCTCAATTCAATTGTGTACGTCTGAGAAGTTATGTCTGGCATAATTAAAAAATTAATTAACTGATTATCATTATTTACAGAAGGTTCGCAACGGTAACCTCTATTTAAAAGCATATTTTGATGAGATATTAACCAGAGTAAAACTAAGATTTTTTTCACGAAATAAACGGGTTACAATTAATGTACGAAAGATGTATTGTCTAGCAGAGTAAAATCTACGCTTTAAATTCATGTCTATGATTTAACATTCCATTCCAAACTTTTTTGTTCCTCAATATTCTGTCAAGATTGCGGAAAACACATTTTGGCGAAAATTGTGATACGGTGATCAAAGTAGGTTATAAAGTGAAGCATTCCTAGACGTATTAAACGAATAGATACCAGCTCTGACTGACAGCAGGTTGACGCAAGCGATTGTTTGTTGCAACACCTTATTTCCTCAAGCAATTTGTGTGAAGTGATGTTTTATTATTTCGATATTTTGGCAAATAAATACTTATTCACCTAATTTATTTCTATTAAATTTCTGCTTTCAATGATATTATTTTAATGATTCTTTGTCTACGGAATATCAACAGCTTGTAATATCATTGTAAGCGAAAACATTTTATTCGAATTATGGTATATGACTGATACCCGGAATAAAATTTATTTATTTTTTAATTTTTAAGTCCATGATTTCAAATTATTTAAACCCCTCGGAGTTGCAGCACCCATAACAAAGGCAAGCATTGCTCTCGATGTACGGACTTCATTTCTGTCCGAGTGCAATCGAAATTCCTAGCAGCCCTTGCAGTATTATTTGCACGCCAAACAGAGAGGGGCATTTCTCTCGTAAATAGAAGAACGAGTGACATGATATTACAGAACGAACTTTGTCTATCTCACTGAGTGTGGTCAGCTAATTCCAAGTACGGTACCAAATCACTCAATGATAATTTATTTGCGGCATTATATTAGACAAATACGATCGTTTTGTACTCTTGAATAGAGTAGTTAGGTTCCCCAGCGGTGCCTACTCTATTGCCATTGCCCTCTCCACTCTACCCCCCAGGGGGGTAGAGTGGAGAGAAACGAGAATTCATCCAGGTTTATGATAATTATACCATTCCAGAATCTAGAGGGAGGGAAATCACCTTTCGCTTATCAAGGTATGATAAACCAGACTCCAGCCGCGGGTTCCACCTTTGAACGATAACAGAGGACTTTTTTAGATAAAATGCAGATTGCGCGGGTTTCTGGTTTTTTTCTGGACATAGGTATGCATTTCTAGGAAACCGCAGGCGTGGCGGGGAAATGGCTTTCCCCTTCCCTGTCGTGGGTTCATGAAAACCCCCGAAAAAGGATTCATTCGGAGGTTAAGAACACACTCATCCTTTTACTCTTCTATCAAACCTATTTCGAAGTGAAGACTGCAACGACTAGTTATACTTGAGCTGGCCCGAGACTCGTAACCTAAACGGGAGAGGAGCGACGAAATAAAACCTTCTTTCTATAGTTCGCTCCAATTCATTCATTATGATTTCAATCTAGGGTCAATGTTACTCATGCGAAACTAAATCGTACGATTATGCAAAAGACCTTCGGTAGAAGAGATTAGCTAACCATTACACAAAGGGGAATCGAGTTGGTTCGTAATTTGCGTACTGATTTTGAACGCCCATGGGGCCTTTGTTCGAATCCTGGAGGTGACAGGATTTTTCCACGGTAGCCCGATCCCTACTTAAAAGTGTTAAGTGGGGTACGCTCTCCGTGGGAGGGGACGTTAAACCTCGGGAAATGGAGAAGGATCAACACAGGGCAACCTGTTCCTTTGAAAACTGTTACAGGAAAAAAGAAAAGCTTCACAAAATTGCTTCTGGAGTTGGGTTGGCAATCATGAGAGGAAGGACGATCCAATGTTAGGCTGAACTTACCAAGTAAATTCAGACGTGTATAATTACTAAATAATTCCCGCATGACCGCATGGGACAGCCATTAAATGAATATCGTGCTCAATACAATATTGCCTACCCTTGTCGTTTGCATGCTTTCAACCCCTCATCTCTCTCTCTGTGGGGGGGGGTCGACATTGACACCGACATAAATACCCCGCGGTCCACAAAAAGGTGTGTGGCAGGGGGTTCAAGTATCATGAGGGAATGGTAAGTGATAAGGGAGGATATGGGAGAGGAAGAGAAAAGGGAGAAATATTTACTGAAATCTGCCAAATAACGTGCAAATTACATTTATTATAATATAATATTACAATATACATTTAGGAGCAAGGCTCAATTCAAAATATGTGTTAGGGAATACCTTAGCCGTCCGCTGCCTACAACGGTGTGTCACATTTCCAATGACTTTAGGGGTGGTGACCATTAGTTGCATATCCATGTAATTGTAGAATTTTCACTTATTACATTTCAATTCTGCATTACCTCTCTTGAAATGATGGATGGCCTGTCGGATGAATGGTTGTGCTTCATTTGTATTCCCTTCTTTCGCACAACGAATAATTAATCTATTAGGTGAATTAAACCTTGTTTTTAATTTGGTCTTCCTCCAGCATTGTATACAAATTTGCACGTTATTTGATTTCTTTTTGCTGAATATATTTGCCCTTTCCCTTCGGCTTCCAAATCCCCCCTTATCACTTACCCTTCCCACCTGGTGCTTGCACGTCCCTGCCATACACTTTTTTGGTGGATCGCGGGGTATTCATGTAAATGTAGGTGTAAACTCGGGATGCTTTAGCGTCTTTCAGATAATATCAACGCCACCCAGCCCGACCCCTGTTTCGTGTACTCCCATCATTTAAACTGCATGGCTTCATTTTTAGTTCCCACCCTTTCGGTAATCTTCACTAACTTCACTTTCTAAAGTTTCACTTTCACCTTCACTTCAGTGTGACTAATAAGTTCCCCTCGTGGTATCACCTCCTGCCGCACACCTTAACAGTCACTCGTAGGTTAGGCACAACGAAAACGAGCGAGAAATAAGGAGCACCCGATGAACCAAACTGGAATTAGTGGTCCTAATTCCAATAAAAGTCGAATACTCACCAAACGATTGAAAGACCCATCTTCAACATTACGCGTAAGATTGCGAAATGAAATAGTGGGCGTAGCAACGGTACTTGAAGATGAAGACAGCTTAGGTCCAGACCTATATGCAATTCAAAAGTGGCATGGGAGACATGGGAGCTGGGATTTAATTTGAATAAGTGCGCTTCGCTGAATGTTTGGAGGAAAAGTGCTTCACCAGAAAACACACTGTACAGGGATCCAACACTGCACACGTGGAATCGGTAAAATACTTCGGGGTAACGATAACTACGGATATATCCTGTGGAAAACACATTCGTGAAATTTACGGAATAGCTAATAAAACGTTAGGATTAACAAAAAGATACTCGGGAATTGTAGTGATAAGAGGGTCAAGGAGCTTTGTTGCATCAGGACGTCATTTAGGCCCCACCTTGAGTATGCACTGCAAGTCATCATGAAATGGGCTAAATTTTGGAAACTGATCAAGTGCAACGAAGAGCCGCTAGGTATGTGAAAAGTTGTTTGATGAACAAGGTGGCAGTCTCACGACACTATTGGAAGAATTAGGATGGGAGCCACTAGTTGAGCGTAGGCTTAAATCGCCTATGAGATAATTAGAATTGCTGGTGCGTATATCTATCGGTACCTTGAAGACTTTCTTCTTTCATGTTATTCTTTTTATTTCTTAGACTCATCTTTTTAATAGTTCTACAGCATGAATTGAATGTACTTGCATGTGTTGTATATTAGTTGGTAGTTTGTGTGTTTGCATGTGTGTGCGTTTTCGCATGAATACGTACAATGTTTTGTTTGTGGAATATATTAATTTGTGGCTTCTGCATACTTTATTTTCTTAGTTACGGGTGGTACCCTGACACCCCCCGCCACTCGCCCATGCGGCGGCTTGCGGGGTATCGGGTGGATGGATGATGGACGTACTTGAGGGTCACAATCTCAACGAACCCAACATGCAGTATGCACGTTACATTTTATTTATTTTAGGACCACGAAAGCCACCGTTAGTGTGTATGGCAGGGGATGAATACACACCAGACTAATTTTGACCCGATTAATTTTACCCCTTCCGCGATTGGACAGTGATACTCTGATCCCTTATCGTTCGTGGAAAAAATCACATCATAGATCTGTTGTTCTATACTTGATCTCCCTAATTTTATTGATCTCGCCTACCGTAGTCAAATGGGGCTAATAATACGTTTTCAACATAATTCCTAAAGAACGTTCTTTACAATTGATGCAAAATACTCGTAATTATTCTGTAATTTCACCATCGCTCCGTGAGTGATTCCCAGCGTAGCTGCTCTATTATTTTGGATAAGATACTAAGTATATCATACAAACTTTTAAGAAATCTAGCACCTCTACACTGCGCGTGATCCAATTCGGCAATTAATTAAACTTCGTTGGGATTCCATATACTTGCAGCATATTCTAAATGAGGCCGAAATGGCGACAGATGACATTTCTCTTCGAACTTTTCATCACATTTACCGACTACTCTTTTAAAAATCCCAATTTTTTGTTAGCATGTCCATACATTGTCCCCGTATATGTTGCACCCAGGAGAGATCGTGAGTGAGGGTAACGCTTAGGTATTTAATTGAGTCTACACATTCCATTTCGGTGTTCCCGATTCAGTAGGCGTTCTGGAGGGAATTGCTCTTTTTCCAAAAATTTATCACTTCGCACCTTTTCAAGTTTAATTCTAATTTCAAAGTGTCGCACCAGCGTTGTTTTGCATTAATATCGTCGAACAAAGCTGCTGTGTCCTCAGGGTCACGGATGTCACGGTAAAACACTGCATCGCCGGCAAATAAATGTATCTTATTAGTGATTTCCACATTTTTCGGTCTGCGTCCGCGTAAGTCGCTTAAATTCACAACAGTTTCGCCAGCTATCCTGCTGGCGTCCTTAGGTCAAGGATAGAAAGAAGCTCGTTGTCCCGTATTATATAGGGAAAATCCGGCGCCAATACCGGGAAATTTCTTCGGCCAATCAGGGAACGTTCACATTCGTGCGGAATAATTCTTTTCCACGCACTGTGGAGTGGATATCCGTCCTCTCCATTAAGTTTTCTGGCCTTTTAACGATTTCAAGGGCCTTTCTAACTATCCTCGGGAAGTATTTTTCTTCTTTCGCTATTATTTTAGCGTCGTCGAACAGAATAGTGTCCGGGTTCACTCCAGGCGTGCTCAGCGATGGCCGATTATCTAAACTGTTTGGTCTTGGTTGCTCTCTGATGTTCACTCATGCGTGTTTTCAGCGCTCCATCGACCACTGCGGCAGCTGGGGGACCACCAGACAACCCCGAGGAGGAGGAGGACATAACGGTGCTGATGGACGAATTATTGCTGTTTGAGGGATCAGGAGAGCCGGCAGAACTTATCATACTGGCAGTGGGGAATACCTCATCGGAAGCAGAGAGCAGCGATGACAACCCAACAGAAGACCAAGGTACAGTCAGTGAAAACAGTGAATTCTCTAGTGAAATAGAGAAAGAAGAAGAAGAGCTTGAGATGTCGGATCTATTCACCCGGTTCCCACCCCCAGTGAATGACCCCATCCCTTTGAATCCGCGAGTCCCAATCCCGGAGCCCAGTCAAACAGTCAATGAGGCCACCGAAATAGAGTTCCCCGAAGTACGCGCCTTCCCCACCGCATTACCATTTCCATACCAGAATGCCTCCGTCAGAAATATGGTCTTAGAAGAAGCCAACCTGGCAAAACCCACGGAGGTGCCTCACGTCTTCATCACCACTCGTGTCACTCCCGAAATATTGCAATGTGTTGATGCATTAAGACAACGCCGGGTGTTGGCGATGGCCAGGCCTTCCTGTGCTTTTCCCCCGATCGCCATTCCAAAGGCGTGGTACGCGAATCATTCAAGATTTGTCGCATTGGACAAGATATTACAATAAACCGAAATTCACTTTGAAAGATGCTGCTAAAGCATTAGAAACAATCCCACCAGGATCCTATCCAATCAAGATAGATCTGACAGACGCATTCTGGCAAATTCCGATCATCCGCAGTCAAAGACACTTTTACGTTATCTACATTAACAACGAATACTACACTTGGAATCGGTTACCCATGGGGCACGCCCTGGCACTCGCTATAATGCAGAGATGGGCGATAGGCGACGACATTTAGAAGACATTTCAGATCCAGTTGGGCGAATTCTTCTCGGGTCTTCCACCGGGCCAATGTCTCCATGGCTGCCGACGTTTCGATTCCCGACTCGGTCATCGTCTTCAGGGCTTCCGAGTTCACTCAGTCGGCAGCTATGGAGACATTAACCCGGTGGAAGACCCGAGAAGAATTCACCCAACTCATACGCCTGGAAAGCACCAGATCTTTCATTCAGATCCAGATGATCGCCTACCTGGATGACTGGGTGTTCATCCTCCCCTGACCGTGGTGAATAGTATCGTCGCATTTCTAACAAACGAACTGGGAATCACAATCAACACCAGCAAGAGTGTCTTGGTGCCAACAAGACAAATAAAGTACCTTGGCGTGTTATTGGACACAGAAGCAATGACGCTATAGCTCACGAAAGGAGCGCTAAACAGACTCGAGCACATATTCAAAGTTATGCAGAGAATCAGAGCAATCGATGTGCCCGAGGGTGCTGGTTATGTGGCATGGTGTGCGTACATACTCCTGTTTCCATATTTTATTGTATCTGATGCATACAAACGACAACTCCAATGGGTATCGGAATTATGGGATGCCGGAGTATGGCACGAGGTAAGGCAATTTTCTCCGGTCAAAGGAACAATTGATGTGTTTTTCGATGACACACCGTGGCAAGTGGCGTGGGTCACCCCTAGTATGGGGATTGCAGACATTTGGTCGTTACATGAAGAAATACCCACCCTGGAAGCGGAGGGACTCGCAGCGCTCATGGCAGCACACCACGCGGCGGCAATCGTCCCACCGGACTGGAATGTGCAAGTTTTTACGGACAATATGGCAGTTACGCACTCGCTAAATAAAGGGGAAGGAATTATTATGTTTTCCCTAGATGTTAAAAGATTGTATGTTTGACCTTAATAAAGAACAGCTACACAATGTATCCTGGAGGTACGTCCCCACGCTGGATAATCCGGCCGACCGTCCGTCTCGGACCGTCCTACGCCATGTCGGCGTCGGATTCGCCAGCGACGACATACGCGAAGACGCGCAGCCCGAAAATGTGGAAATCGCCGCGGAAACCTGCGAACGAACGTATCTTATTAGTGACTGCGGAGTCAATGTCGTTAGTATTAGGTAGTGGGAGCGAAGTTGGGAACGACAGATGACAGCATTGACGACGCTGGATTTCATCGAACGAACAGAGAAGATGATGCTAGAATGAGGGAAAATGCTCCAGGAGAGGTGTCAATTCGCGTTTACGACACCCCATCTCAAATTCGGTTTGAGTGTCCGCCTCTTTGAGCGCAGGATCTAATTTCGAAATCAACCACCCTACAAGGAAAAGGCGCCAGTTTCTTGAAGGATCATTAAATGAACTAATAGAGAGCATTCAATGCTAATTGGAAAGCCTAGGTTGGAAGACATTGTTAGCACAAAGGCAACATGCGCGACTTTTAGATAATTAAAAATCATTCGTGTTCAACTCTGCCGGAGAAGGAATAATTGGTACACCGCATTCAATCATTACAATTTCCTGTGGTTATTGTGTCTTCGAGAAAGAGGAATGAATAATTAAACCTTAAAGTAGAGGCCAACAACTAGAGCATGTGGAAATGTTTACCTATCTCGGTAGTACTTGGGCCATGATGATCAAAGTAGTGGCCTCTACATCTACATAAAACCTCGCAAGCCACCACAAGGGCGTGTGGCGGGGGGTGTTAGTTCATCACCTGTAAAAGGGAGCAAAACCACATTCAATATCAACACATCCATGCAAAACTATACCCACAGTGGCGTATACATTCAGGCAAAAACCCTTTCAACGTACACGCATTCAAATACATATACTATTAACTAACAAACTATTACACCTAAGGATGTACTAAAAATTTATCCATGAGCTTACCAGCTGGAATTTTAAAATTAGGAAGGCGAAATTCGACTACAACAAGGACATGCGACATACAATGGTCTCCAAGGACGCAGGTTGGCAATGTGACCCAACGCCAAGTGGTATGGTAAAACGCGCCATTACTTTACCAGTAAAAGGCCCCACTTCGATCATTTTGTGGTACTAGTGATACCAGAGATTTTCGCAGAGTGTTTTGCAGTTTGCACTCAGAACCAAAGTCATGTAAACAAGTTTCATCGACAGCGATTACCTTGGAATGATTTTTATAAAGCTTTAAAATTTTAACCACTTTTCTCTGTTCTTTAGAGAGGTAATCACTGTTAGCAAGCTTCGTTTAGCATAGCGTATGTCTCTTCTGGCGATTTGTTCACACAAAAGCGAAATTTCAATGCCGTGTCGCGTTTTAAGGTCATCGTTGCCATGGGTGAACTAAACATGTTTGTTTCATGAAGAAAGAATCAAAGAATTTGCGAAAAGAAAAAATTCTTACTTGTGGAAACGTAACGTCTTTGATTCTTACTTCGTGCTTTAAAAATGAATTTCCACAAAGTATTGGCCTCAATTATTTCTAAAAGTAAAGATGTTTCAAATTGGAACGGATACCACCGACGCACACTAGAATGGAAAAAAATGAAACTTCTATCATTATACTACATGATAGAAGTTTCATACAGTATCCTGTATACAGTGCTCGTTTAGCTAACAATACAGTATCGATTCAATTCTTTGCCTATGCGAATAACAATGTTGTGACGACCTCTTCATTGAACCTCGAGGACGTAAATTCATAGGCTCTTCTCCGCGGCGGATTGACGTCACCGGAAAGCCACCAAGACGCGCTCATTGAAGCCGCACTGTTATGTTTTCATCTCCGCATCAGGTTTTGCGCCGAGGCAGAATGCGCAGCCAATCAGGTCGTAGATCGCCACGGCAGGCATCGCTTCTGCAGCTGCAGCAGCAAGCGAAAACGGACGCTTGCTCTCCATCGTCTGTTCGTCTCCCGTCCAAAGGCTCGGCGCACGGGTCACCGTCGGGCATTCCGAGTCCTCCGCCGCAGGCATGGAAACAGGGCATGCCGTCGGCGACTACGCGCGTCGCAAAACCACGCGCATGGGAAGAGAACCCTTTCATTTTGGCGTTGTCTCAGCGGCTTCCGCACACACATATCCCCTTCGTTCATGCTCAGAGCAGCGCTGTCTAAATCTACATGGTAGACTGAAATTCACCGCTAGGGTGCGTGGCAAGGGGTGTGGGGAATTCAAAAACTTGCAAGCAACATCAAAAATTAAAATTGTACGCACTTTTAGTATCAATAATTTGTTGTAAAATAATTCAAATAATGGAGATCATCATGAAGTGTACTCATGCGCTACAGTATCTAAGTTGGATATCAGTACAGCATCTAAGTGGGATAGTTTTGGTAGCTATTCCGCAAATTTCATAGTTTTCCACGAAGTTTCCATAGAAGTTTTTTCCACGTGTTTTAAATTGTTTGCCTGCGTAGTGTTTTTTCTGTTGATTTTCTTTTCCTCCAGGAATTTATAAACTAACTTGGCTACCTAGAATGAAAAAAGATAAATATTAGCCTCCCCCTAGGCACGGTCTCTTTTAGTTATTTAATTGGAAACCGTATTATTATTATTAGGTAATCTACCGGTTAAGGTAGGTTTTTGGATGGACACAACTATCAAATAAATATTTTGTAACTCCAAACAAAACCCAATCCAGCAACCCACTCTACATCAGGTCCCTCTTCATCTCTGTGTACTTTTTTCCTGCCTTCATCCCATCCAACATCCCTATCCTGTTCCTACCCTTTCCTCGCTTGCCCAACATTCTCCCCTCTATTACCTTCTTCAACATTCCACTACCGCTCAATACGCCTTTAATCCATTTTTCCTGCCTCCATAGGATTTCTCTCAACAAACCCCTCTCCTCACCCACCATCTCCAGTACTTCATCATTTGTTTTCCTTTCGGCCCATTTCACCTTCTCCATCCTTCTCCACACCCACATTTCAAAAGCCTCCAATCTACGTCTATCCTCCTGCTTCAGTGACCACGTTTCCGCACCATACATAGCTACGCTCCATTTCAGAGTTTTTATGAGTCTTGTCTTAACATCTCTACTCAACGTTCCCGTCATCAACTCCCTCCTCCTTGAGAAAGCCTCCTTGCCTAGCGAAATTCTTCTCCTTACGTCCCTACTACTTTGACCGTATTGGTCCAAAACACTTCCGAGATATGTAAACTGTTCTACCTGCTCTACTTTTTCCCCGCCTATTTTAATATTTAGCTTAGCCTTCTTCTTTCTGGAAAATCGCATAACCTTTGTTTTATTAATATTGATTCTCATCCCATATTTATCGCACTGAACCTCCAATTCACTCAGCAATGCTTGCAACCCCTTGGCTGACTGAGCAACTAATGCTTGGTCATCAGCAAACATAACCGATTTTACGAATTCCCCTCCGACTTTCATTGCTACCTCCAGTTCTTCCCATGCCTCTTTAATCATTTCCTCTACATATACGTTGAACAGTACCGGTGACAATGGGCAACCCTCCCTTAAACCTCTTTCTAACACTGCCCATCCGGACTCTCCGTTCCCCACTCGCACCTGAGCAGTCTGAGACATGTACAGGTTGCGGATCAGTCTCCTGTCCCTCCAATCCATTCCTATTTTCTGCAGTACACGCATTAATTTTTCCCAATTCACTCTATCAAACGCTTTTTCGAAATCTACAAAACAGGCAAAAACGTCCTGATTGTATTATATATTCCTCTCGATTAGTGATCTCATTACTGCAATGGCATCACGCGTACCTCTTCCTTTCCTAAACCCAAACTGATCATCCCCTAAGTAATCATTTGCCTTACTCTCTATCCTTTTGTTGATGATCCTGAGAATAACTTTAGCTGCGTGGGATATCAAACTTATTTTTGTGTAATCCTCACATGACGTAGACTTTGCCTTTTTTGGAATAGGAACTAACACCGATTTCACAAAATCTTCCGGCCAGATTCCTTCATCATAGATACTACGAATCAGTCCATATTTGGCCTTCTTCCCACCTTTTCCTAACCATTTCAGCATTTCTACAGGAATGTTGTCCACCCCCACGGCCTTATTTACTTTCATCTCCTTTAGTGCCCTTTCTATTTCATCGTCGAGTATGCCTGGACCTAAGCTATCTTCTTCTACGTCATGTTCCTTTTCTATGTCTAACCTTGTCGGCCTAAGTTCTTTACCATACAGGGTTTCTATATATTCCTTCCATCTCTCTTGGATTTTTCCTAGTTCAACTATTATCTTACCCCCCTTATCTTTCACTGTTAGCACAGATCTTGCCTTCTTACTTCCCGACAATAACTTAACCTTGCTGTATAGAGCACCAATTTCACCCTTCTTCTGTAAATTTTCCATATCCTCGTATTGCGTTTTCCACCATTCTTCTTTGGCTTTATTTGTGGCCCTTCTCAATTTATTGTTTAACTCTTTGTACTTCATTTTGCCTAACTCTGTATTTACATTTTTCCATCTTCTTCTCTCATCCATCTTTGCAATCATCTCATCCGTTACCCATGGTTTCCTTATCCTTTTCCCGTTAACGGTTCCTATAGTGTCTTTAGCGGCTTCCAATATCCCTTTGTTGATACATTTCCATTTTTCTTCGATAGTACTCAGTTCTTTATCGTCATCCATTATTTTCTCTACAGCCTGCTGATACTCCTTCCTCGTTAAACCATTTACTGCTTCTAAATTCCATTTCCTAACCCGCCGCCCTTGCCTTATCTTCTTGAAACGAACGTTACATTTCATAACAACTAAATTGTGGTCAGAGTCCCCATCCGCTCCTGGGAAACTGTGCGAATTTATCACACTGTTCCTAAACCTGTGCCTAACCATAATATAATCTAACTGATACCTTTCTGAGTCACCTGGCATTTTCCATGTATACCTACGCCTTTTGTGGTGTCTAAACCATGTGTTGGTGATGACTAACCCCTGTCTCCTGCAGAATTCAATTGCTTTCTCCCCGCGTTCATTCCTCGTGCCTAACCCAGCCGTCCTCGTGGACGTTCGTTCGTTCCTCGTGCCCAGTCAGCGATGAGACTAATATTAATAATACATTTTCAACACCATCGTTAAAAGAGACCTGCTCCCATTTTACTTAATATCTTTAACCTGTAGGTGTTCGACGGAAACAGAAAACGCCCGATACCCGTGTGGCCTGCCTCTCTAAGTGTGACAAACAAATGACGGATAATGAAATACTTCTACGATGACAGTCGCTTGCGGTGACGTCCACTGCGTTTCAATTTGCGGAAAACTATGAAAGCGCGAGGTGTCGGCGATTGACTCCGAAATCTCAGGGGAACGAAAGCAAGCGTGGAGAGCTTCATGCGGTACGCGTTCGACGGTGTGGGAGCGGAGGTCTGGTGAGGGATGCCGGAGGACGAAGGGCGGACCTAGAGGGTTCAAGAGGGGTGGTGGGAGAGGTTCAAGGGGGGGAGGGACGGTCGTCAGCCAGAGGAGAAAGGAGGAGGTGAGAGGAGAAAGGGGAGGATGAAGTGAGTGACGAGGGAGTGAGTGCAAGGACCTCGGTGGTTTCCGTGAAGGCTATGCTCCGGAGGAAGGTTGGGTTGGAGGGCTGGGGGCAGGGGAGCCAGTGGTGGGAACGAAAGGGCACCGAGGAGGCCCGGTGGTGGGAGCATGGCAGGGCTACCATGGTGATGGAAATAATAGCGAAGGGTGATGGGGGGGGGGTACATCAGCGAGGGGGAGGATTGGAGGGGCGGAGGAAGAGCCCTCCGAGGGCCGGCGGGCAGACCCGAGCGGCTGGCTCCCCGCAATGGGCGGGGAGCAGGAGACGAGGGGTTTTTTAAGAAGCCTTGAAAAATTATCGGCGATGGGTTCCTCACACAAGCCTGCCAGTCTTTTCAACACCGCGGCAACCGGAATTTGTACAAGCGGAACATAAAAAAATGATATAAAAATTATTGTCACACGCATTAACTCAATGTTGTAAAAATGTTTTCCACCTTATGCGTCCGAACAAGCTCGAGCGTTTTAAAGTCTTCAAACCCAATACCGGCAGAGCAAGCAGGGAAAGAAAGGAAGCTTAACTTTAAAATAATTATCTGGAGCATGATTTTCACTATTGCGGGTAGTATTGCTCGAGAGCAGTAGGAAAAAAGAAAATTAGCAGAAAGTGTTTTGGAATTTTTTTGTAAATGGAGATTGTCGCTTATCAAACAGGTAGGCAACCTAAGGAAAAGATACGGTTCAATGAAAATCAAGGAAAAATAGTGTAATTAAAACTCTAATATTTGTGAAAGACAACTCTACGATCACTTTAGAAAAACTGCCGTGCTTACCAATGACACAGAGAATGTGACTGATGGTTGAGGCCGAGACTTTGTGGAAATCCATTGCGAACAGGAGTTTGGAAATAACTTTGCAGCTTCCACATAAAATAACTTATTTATTTTCTACTAGTTTCGCTACACTGTAGCATCTTCAGGAACGTACGTTCGAGAGTACGTTCCTGAAGATGCTACAGTGTAGCGAAACTAGTAGAAAATAAATAAGTTATTTTATGTGGAAGCTGCAAAGTTATTTCCAAACTCCTGTTCGACACAGAGAATTACTATCTACATCTACATAATACCCCGCAAGCCGCCGCAAGGGCGTGTGGCGGGGGGTGTTAGGTCACCACCCAAAAAAGGAAAAAAGAAATACCGCATTCAAAACCAACACACACATGCAAACCCCAATCCACAGCAGTGCACACATTCATCGTAACATCCCATCATTCGACGCGCATGCAAACACACATCTACCTCCCTTCACTCCACAAGCATGCAAGTACATACGCTTAACTACAACAAATAATTTTACCCCAGGATGCAGCAAGAAATTAATCACGAACGTGCAAGCTAGTTTCTAGCAAGTAGCCAGGCGAATTACCACCACCACAAGAACGTTCCGCATAAAAATCTCTCCTACTAAAGACGAGGAATTTGGCCCAATGCTGCAGGTGGGGGGAGGGCACACCCACGGAGAGGGACAAGGGATGGAAGTGGAAATTTAGGGTAGCAAAAGAAGAGAAAACAATACTGTAAACAGCAATACATTACTTAATGGCATGCGGGAAGGGTTTTGACACAACACACAGGAGGTTAGTGAAAGTGCATGCAATTGAGTTTAAAGGGGGCAATAAATTGGGTTGAAGACTTCCTTTCAGACCGGGAACAGAGGGTAGTCCTTGACGGCGCTAGTTCTACCAGCGTAAGAGTCACCTCGGGGGTTCCTCAGGGAAGTGTTATCGGACCGTTACTATTCTTGATTTTTGTTAACGATCTGAACCGCAAAGTGAAAAGTAAGATAAGGATGTTCGCGGATGACACAGTGATTTATCGGGAGATATCTGGGGATGAGGATCGTTTAATTCTAGCACGTGATTTAAATAGCATTAATGAATGGTGTTCAAAATGGGGATTGCCTTTAAATCTTAATAAATGTTCGGTGGTAAATTTCTTTAAAAGATCCACGGGATTAGTTTACAAATTAGCTGGAGTTGACCTTGAAGTAGTTGATTCGGTGAAATACCTAGGTGTTACATTCACTAAAGACTTAACTTGGGGGACCCATATACGTAAAGTCTGCGGGCAAGCATATAAAAAATTAGGATTTATTAGACGCATTGTCGGTAGAAGTGACTCCAAGGTCAAGGAACGTTGTTATCACGCTCTTGTAAGGCCCCATTTAGAATATGCATGTAGCGTATGGGATCCGTGTGAAAAAGGCCTCATTCGGGAAATTGAGAAGGTCCAACGCCGGGCAGCTCGTTTCGTGGAAAACTGTTACGATAAAACGAAAAGCGTCACTGAAATGCTTATGGAGTTGGGATGGGAATCATTGGAAGAAAGACGACTCAATGCTAGGTTAAACTTACTAAATAAATTCGGATCCGCATGTTTCAGCACCGAGGTCTCGAAAATTATTCGCTCTCCAACATATATAGGTCGCTTGGATCATGTGTACAAAATTCGGGAAATAGATGCCAGGACTAGCAGACTCAAGGACTCCTTCTTCCCACGGACAATACGGGATAACAACTCTAGGGTTACACTCGGAGATAACAAAAATGCCACTTGCCACCCTCCGCGTCTAGGTAACAATTAGTTGAACTCAATTGCATGCACTTTCACTAGCCTCCTGTGTGTTGTGTCAGAACCCTTCCCGCATGCCCGAGCGTCTTTACGAACTTCATGCTCCACCCTTCCATCCCTTGTCCCTCTCCGCGGGTGTGCCCTCCTCCCACCTGCAGCGTTGGGCCAGATTTCTCACCTTGGGTGGGAGAGAGTTTTGTGTGGAACGCTCTTGTGGTGGTGGTGTTTCGCCTGGCTACTTGCTATAAACTAGCTGGCACGTTCATGATAGGTTTCTTGCTGCATCCTAGGGTGGAATTATTTGTTGTAGGTAAGCGTATGTACTTGCATGCTTTTGGAGTGAGGATAGGTAGATGTGTGGTTGCATGCGCGTCGAATGATGGGGTGTTGCAATGAATGTGTGCACTGTTGTGGATTGGGGTTTGCATGTGTGTGTTGGTTTTGAATGCGGTGTTTCTTTTTTCCTTTTTTTGGGTGGTGGCCTAACACCCCCCGCCACACGCCCTTGCGGCGGCTTCCGGGGTATTATGTAGATGTAGATGTAAAATTGTCTCGCTTGTTCCCTTCGCATTTCAAGTGGCTCCCAACCTAATTCCCCTGAGGACCTTCGAAATTGTTCATATTCACGAGGTACAATGATGAGAAGATTCCAAAGGGTTCTACGTTGTCCGCCCTGTGACATATTTAATATTGACACCCTCTGCGGATCGTCGAGCTGTGCGTATGGTGCCAGTGATGTTAGTTTCTGTTGTCCTTGTTTTTACTGTTTTTCGAAAATGGAAATTGACGGAATCAGCATCAAGTTTTTGGTGAATTACGGCAAAAGTTATCAAGAAATTACTGAAATGTTGACAGCTGCTTACGGCGATAATGCTCTGAAGAAAACATCCGTTGTCAAGTGGATTAAGCATTTTAAAGATGGTCGACAAGACGCCACGGATGATGCGAGGGCAAGACGACCTTTAACCACCTGTGTTGACGACAACATTGATCGTGTGCGGTCCCTTGTCCCTATCGATCGTCGAAAAACCGTCCGAATGTTTGCTGATGAACCGAATTTAGAAAAATCAACAGTGCACACTATTTTAACCAAATTTGACTCAAGGCGATGGATTGATCCTTCGCCATGACAATGCGCCTGCACGTTCAGCATTGATTGTTCGCCAGTTTCTGGCATAAAATTCAATCACCATCCTTGATCATCCTCCTGATCTGGCCCCCTGCGACTTTTTCCTACCCCCAAAATACAAAACTAAAAAGCCAAACTTCCGAGGACTCCCAAGGGTGCTTTAAGCAGAGGAAAAGAGAGTGGAATAAGTGCATAGCAACGAATGGAGAGTACTTGGACGGACACAACAAGATCGATGTAGACTAAATTTTGCAAAATAAAGTACTTATTGTCTCAGTTCGCGTATTTATTGGATAGACCTGGTATGTGTACATGTACGTTATAATGAGCATTTCCTGCTCAATATTCAGCTTATAAATCTACTTATTAACAAAATATGACGATGGATCGCAAGAGATATTCAAGGGGAATGTAATCGCTAGGAGCGTAGTGCATGACAAGAGTGGACGCAGGTCAAAGTGTCTTATCCGGAGGTGGACAGGAAAAGCATCCCCAGTCGCTCTCGGCCCAATTACCTGGCTTCTACCCCTTGGCTGACTCTATTTCGTCGATCGGTCTTCTCGATATAAACCACGGATGGATAAACTCTTTCAAGACCGCAGTTAAATAAATGGATCTGACATTTCGAATAATTCGCACTACATTTTGACTGCTTTAAATTAGGAGGAGTCAACTCCAAAGATTTCGTACAAGATTCGGGAAATAAAGCTACTCTTCCTTGAAAAATTGTTGCGCAATGAAAGTACGGGAATTTTCGCATTGCGATTGGCTAGCTTGGGTTGGAACTTACTTAGTTCACGAAGATTACACGCACAACATCGAATTAGACAGCTAGTTAATTATCAATCGTTCCAGCTTTGTCGCCGACACAGAGTAAATACGTTAAGTGTAGCCCCGCACTACATTGGTAGGTGAGGCTACAAATTTGAGGGAAGAATGCTGCAGAACTCTCCCATCGATATGGTGGGAAATCCTTCTTCAGTCGCACAAGCAATCAATTTCTCTCAACTTGTTCGTCCCTTATCACTTACCCTTCCCAACTGGTGGTGCTTGCACCCCCTGCCACACACACTTTTATGGTGGATCGCGGGGTATTTATGTCGATGGTCTAACCTATTAATTTAATGTGGCACTAAAAGTGTACCTTCTACGTAGTAGTAGTATTTTAGGGGAGGCGACCGACAGCTGAGGTCATTTGCGCCGTTGGGGTTGGATGGGGAAAGTGGGAGTGGAGGGAAACCCGGCACCGGCATTAGGCTACTCCTAACGAAAGGCGCTAAGAGTTCCGCGGCTCCGGCGGACGTCGTACTCACTCAAAGTGCTCTCCAGAAAGCACCTCAAGTAGGGAGTGAGACACCAATGAAGGAATCTGTCTTCTCCTGGATTCGATCCGGATCCCTCTCGGTGGAAAGCCTGTACGTTAGCCACTGCACCGTCCCGAACCCCACCTTCTGCGTTGATGTTAATCTTTAATGATTTGTTTTGTTTTTAACAATTAATTCGTTCGTGACTTCTTCCTGCTCCCGGTGACTCCTAACCCAGGTTCCCCAAAAAACTGAGGCCCATTCTGTGTGGCGTCCCAAGGGACTCGGCCCCGGGGACTCTAAGACGAGGTGACATTCCGAGAGGCTCTGGAGTGAGGACTTCTCGCCTTTGAAGCGACGCCGCCGGGATTCCTAATTTTTAGAGAGGTCGACGAGGCGAAGAAGAGAGAGGGGGAGGTGGTGGTGCTAAACTTTTACTGCCCCCCTCATCACCCCAGCGCACCCCTCACCTGCCCCACGGTGGTGCACGAAAGATGCACGTCCTCTTGTCATCTTTGGGGCGGCCGAAATGGAGGATGCAGCCAAGGAGGCCGGGCGCGTTGATTGAGGGGCGGCGCGAGTGACCGCTTTGCCGCAGGCCGAGAAGATTTACGTCCTCGCCGGCCCTTACGCCTCCAATTCGCCGTTTTGAGGTTCGCGGGGTTTATGGAGCCGAGGGTATTTGGGGAGTGGGGGTGGCAGGGGGAAGGGGGGTCCCTCCCCTGGTAAAATTAACCGCGCTTAACGCTTTCTTTGATGACGACGTCGCGAAGTGAACAGAGAGGTCGGGGAAAGTGATTCTTCCCAGTCAAGGAAGGCTGTGAGTCTAATACTGTATTCATACAACCCTTCGGAACGGAGGCGGGAGGGTGGCAAGTAACGTTGGCTGACCGTTGTGGGACGAACTTATTTACCCCGGAATTTAGGTACTGAATATTGGCGTTGGTAGTGTAAGAAAAGCACGGTCGATATTGAGTAAACTAATCCCAACAGGGATGAATGTGGAGCTTCTTTTAATTTAGAGGGAACATATGTAAAATGGCTGGTGACCTACCACACCCTGCCACACGTCCTTGCGATGGCTTATAAGTGTGACGCAGATGTAGATGTAATGTCTTGAATTATATATTTTCATAATGACTGGTACCTGACACTCCTGCCGAATGCCGTCGTGGTAGCTTTCAGGGTAAGATGCAGTTGTAGACGTGCTCTTTCTCTCGGTCCCTGTCGATGGACAGGGTACGTAAAGAGGACGACCCTGATTGTGAAGACAGTTCAGAGGCGGGGAACTCGTTTATAAATTGCCTCTCCAAGAATTCGAGTGGCGCGGCCAGGACTCATTCCGCGTGGCCATGATAGCGGGCCGCAAGTCTGCTGCGATCCAATGACCTTCCGCGACGGAGGGATTTCCCGATGATCACCGTAGGTCCGCAAATTCATAATTTTGCGGTACGCTTCCGTTGGGTCCGTCAAAATAAAATTGGTCATTGGATCCTCGAAAAACATTATCGGATAAAAATTACGTGAGTCACGGCGAGAATGGTAGCCACACTAGGGCGTGGAGTGTGCTCAATACATTTACAACTAGCCCTGCAAGTAATAACGAGAGCAAAGAAAAACTATGGAGAGGGTCTACGAAACCTGAAATTTGAACCCATTCCACGCGCTCCTTATTCCCCCCCGATCTCGCGCCTTGCGATTTTTATTTATTTCCTCAGCTCAAGAGACACCTCAAGGATAATGATTACACCTCGGACGATCATGTGAAGGCAGCCGTCAAGTCATAGATTAGAGAAAGGTCGGAAGAGCTTTTAACTGACGGAATGAATCGGAAAAAATACTATTTTCCCGATCTTGCTATTTATTTTTGTTTGTGGTCCACAAGCATGTGGGCATTACTTTACAGCCCCACCTGTACATGTATTTGCATCCGTGTAAGTTAAAAAGGTTTTTGCATGCACATATACGCCTCCGTGAGTGTAGATTGAGATGAATTTGTTGGTTTTGCACGTGTTTCATCCTCTTTTACCCCACACGCTCCCGCGGAATATTTTTCGGAATATTATGAAGATGCAGAGATGGAAAATGCTACTGCGTCACATATTGGAGAACTCATCGCGGTTATTCCCCTATTATCGCATAATCCAAGACTTTTGAGTGGCCTGAAGTCCACTTCTGCGCACCCCATTGGGCCGCGCACACCCTACGCGAGGTGCGTCCGCGCAATTGATCCAGGGTGCGACGTCGGTGGGAGGGGATCGGGAGCGGAGACGAGTGCCCTCTCTTAGGTTGTTGACGAGTGGGGAGATGATGCGATGGAAACAGGTTTCGTCGCGGGGCAACTCCCTTCGTGCATTTTAACAGCTCACGCGTCGGGATTAACTCCGCACTCGACCGCTCCCGATTGCGAGTGGGTTCGCGCGACATTACCCGGCAGATTGTGATTGGTCGGGTGATGTGGCCAAGGGAGCGGCATCGCGTGCCAATTCAGTTTTTCCTCGCAGAATAGGAATTATGAAAACCCTGCTTTAAAAAAAATAGAAATCCATGGAGTTTAGTTCCATTCATCCAATAGATATTGGGTTTTGATCTGGTGAGGGCTCATCAAATCTTTGGTGGGGAAACATTCAAATGAAAAAGAAATGGAACGGTTTTATCTCGCATTGATCATTTCTCACCTCGAAAAGAGAAAAAATGTTTTTTAATAAATTATTTATTAAAACGAAAATAACTCACTTTATTATTTCGGTGGTCCCTTCATTAAGGTACGGGGAGTCAGTGACATTTGAGAAAAAGATCATTTAGAATGATTCAGATCTTTTAGAATGGTCATCCGTTCAACATAATATAGATACTGCAATGTACCGGAGCGAATTTCTCTATTGCTTCCAAATGTTTTCTGCAGACAAAGAGTTTGAGGTGGGAAGAATCTGGTCTGCTCCTAATAAAACACTCGCTGTGAAACTATTTTTTATGTTTAGCCCCCGGTCGCTTCAGTTTTAAATCTTTTCGAACCTCCGATTATCTCCCTTTTGTGTTCATCTTGAATTTCCACTTAATGAGAAGGGCGATGATGTGCAGATGGAAACGACACCCAAATCTCTTTTCATATCGATGTCGCGTTAGATGGAGATGGAAGATGTGTTCTTTGTGCATCCCTGGTAAGATATGTCTTCGGAGCCAGGATAGAATTGACATGAGCGTATGAAAATCATTAGGGTAAGGAAACATTTGAGGATATTGGCATGTCTTGTAAATATACAATTAATATGTTTCTTATATATATGCAAAATAGAATGCAATCATTGAGAAAATGGCGAACATGTCTTATATTTTTCATGTATTACCATGTACTCCAATTAGTAAAAATTAATATTAATATGGTAGGCACAAGAAGAAGTTATACTAATCTCTTTAGGTATTCAGTTGGGTCAGCAGAAAAAATAGCAGCGCGTGCTACCAAAATAATGAATATTAGCACCTGCAGTTTCTGAGACATTTCCGATGACGAAATTAGTATATAACTGTTATAACAATTTGAAAATTTTAGATATTTTCGCATTGCTTTACGCCGCCACGAGGTTTTTATTAGTACAGAAATTCAAGCCCATCCCGCAGCAATTTAGGGTGTGTGGCTAAACCATTAATGTCCGTGCCCTGAACTCCGTCCCCCACTTACTACGAGCACACATGCCCCTGCCGAGTGCAACATGTAGCCGTCTGGGGAGAGGGGCGGATGGAGAAAGTGAGAGAAATGAAGGACTCGCTATGGAGAACGGCGAAGGAGAAGTGCGACATCGACCCTTCGAATCTCTATCTACACAATACTCCGAAAGCCGCCACAAGGGCATGTGGCGGGGGGGTGTAAGGTCACCACCCGTTACGATACAGAATACAATAAACAATATACAATGTGTTTTCCCCAGGACAATAAGTTACAGGGAATACGTTACTCCCGATGGAGAAATTAAATTATGGCAGCGAATCCCTCGCATATTTCTTAATGCACATCCAATTTAATACGTTACTTTCGCCAAACGTTGACCTTTTTCAATTCGGTAATCTTCATATCCAGAGCATAATTAATAATTTTCTCCACGAAGGAGAAGGTAAAAGAACCTCTCAAATGATTTTTCCAAAAGGAAAAAAAATGTCCATTTGTTAATATCCGTTCATTCGTAAAATCCTTTCGAAACTGTGAAGAATGTGTTCATATGTGCGGCCTTCGTTCCTTTCTTTTTTCACTTTGCCTCCAACAAGCAGAAGGATGTTTCTTTGAATTCGGCGAATAAATTTCACCCGGGAGAGATGTAAAAAAGCACGCATGCGTGTTAAAAAAAACCGTTCCCCAGTCGTTTCCCGGGATTACCCTCCCAAGGCCTCCTTTTAAATATGCGAATGAAACAGAAATGAATGCGTGCGACAATGGCATGTCATCGTGGCATTACATTGCCCCTGCTAACGTAGCGTGCGTGCATTAATTTCCGTCGCTGCCCAAGCACGCGCGTTCTTTTTTTTTAAATCCCGCTGACGTCCATTCCCGCGGATGAAAATAGCCGCCGCCGACTCAAGAAGAACCTCGGCCGTCACATGGGCGATCCCCGGCGTCGATGTTTTCGGTCCCTGGTTCTCCGACGAAGACGACGATGCTCCGAAACCCCGAGTATGAATAACGAAAGCTTTTCGGAAGATTTGGGATCGCGACCTCGAGAATTTGAGGGAGGAGTGAGGGGAGGAAGGTATGAGTGGGGAGAGAGAGGAAATGTGGGGGGGGGGGGGCGGCGAGAAGGATGCTATTTATTCCCTCTCCCGCAGGAGCGTGTGGGGTGGTCAAGCTTGCGTGCTCTGAGGAGGGACTGCTCCGGCGGTGCGTGTGCGACGGCGGCGGGAGGGAGGGGCGGGGAGGAGTGTGGGGTGTGCGATGTATTTGGGTGGAGTGTGTGGAGGGGGGGGCGGGGAGGCGGAGGAGTGTGGGGGATGGGCAAGTTGCGAGGGAGGCCTCCCAAGGACGAGACCGTCGTCGCTGAAGAGGATTCGGCGCGAGGGTGAGTGGGGGGCGGGTTCGCTCGTGGGATGGGGCGGCGGAGGGAAGTGGTTGGAAGGAGCTTCACCCCACTCAAAACTTTAAAGAAAGGCTATAAGAAGGGGCGTACGGAGGGGGAGGGAGAGTTGGCCCATTCGACGGGCGAATGCGGCCCAAGCGAGCGGTTTTGGGGCGGGACCCCCCCACCCCAAGGGAACCCTCTCCGTGGAACTTTGGCGGTCGTCTGGAGGTCCCGACGAGAGGGAGGGGGCGGGCGGGAATGACGACGGGGGAGGGGTCCCGAGGGGGGGGCTGGGTCCTTGCAGCCGACCCTCACCACTCCCCCGGATCAAAGGTTTTCGCAGGTTAAAATACTTACATCTGGGGTCTCTCTCTAGGAGCCCGGATGGGGACCGGGGGAGGTCGGGGAAGTGGGTGGGTGCTGTTAAGGGGTGCCACCGTTATCCCTGCTTTTCGCCCTTCCAAAAGGAGCGAGCGCTCAGAGGTTTCCTATGAGGCAAAGAAGGAGAGTTTGGAGGATTCAACCATTCGTTCCGGATAAGTCGCTCAGATATTCTTTTTCGGAATTTCGGGCAGCCCTATCCCGAAACCGAAGGACTAGGTACTCTCGTCCACTCAAAAGCATTTGGATTCTCATCAGATTCAACGGGTTATAATTTCTCATTTTCATTTTTCAATTATCCCGAAGAATTAAGGTGCAACAATCCACCCCTCTCAATCTTGAATATTTCTGCAGGTACTTCTTTTGTGTTATGACAGATACCTAAATACTTCGTTTAAAATGAATACACTTTGTAACTTCCACACGATTTTTATTCGTACTACCGGTTTCAACGCTTCGGCGTCATCATCAGGTCAGATGATGATGACGCCGAAGCGTTGAAACCGGTAGTACGAATAAAAATCGTGTGGAAGTTACAAAGTGTATTCATTTTAAACGAAAATGAACCTCCACAAAGTTGAGCCTGAAACCATAGAATTCACCTAAATACTTCTCTTATGCTACAGCATTCATTTCGTAGAACGTTTTCATTTCGTAATTATCAGGACATAAAAGTGTAGCTTGAGGAAAAGTAATGGCCGAACAACAAGCATTGCGCTATTATTGTAATGGAAGGAACATTTGAGTTGGGAGACGCTGGGAGCACTATGATTAGGCAAATGCCCGAAAATAACTTCAAGAAAAGTTAAGATCATTCGAGTTTAACGGAGGGAAAGAAAGATCTTGCCCCGATTTACATCGGTGGGCGAGGCTGCTGTGAAAATGGAACCTTTAAGCAGAAACAAACAATATGAAGAATCATTTCTCCCTTGAGCAATTCAAGTTCACGAGAGTAGGAAATGTAGCGTAAGACTAATTGAGCTTCCCGAATGCCGTTTATCACAAGTCAACGATTACTCTATTGGTTGGTGACCCAGCAACTCCTGCCACACGCCTTCGTGGCTGCTTGCAGGGAAGGATGTAGATATAGAACTGTGTTTTTCAGGTTTTTTTTAATTAGACCCGTCCTTACTTGGTCAATAACTTTCAAAAATGGTATTATTGTGCAACCAGGAACAATTAGCTGACGTACCCACCTGCCTATTGCTACGTACAATTGGACGTATTTAACTGATCTTCTCGATATGATGGTATCGGCTGAAATTTCATCCATTATTGTGGCATTAGTAATGATGTCCTCAATGAGCCAAGGCCAAGTGCAGGGCAGTTTTACGACAATTGACCGACTCTAAAACTCGAAAATGGAGCACCTGAAACCTTAATTCCCGCAAGTGACGCCCTGAATTTTAAAGAAGCTTGCTTCCAGGGAATGAGTTCCGTACAGGGGCAGTTATGCAGAATGTATAAAAGATTCTCGGTCGTGCTTTGATTGTTTCTCACCATCCCGAGGTCATCGCTACACCACCCCACCGTGCAAACTCTGCCCACCACGCTGGCGACGATGGCCTTGTGCACTTCCAGGATAACCCAAGGTCACCATGGGGTTCAAAATCCTCCTCGAGGAGTTCTGGAATCCGTTTCGCCAATCGGAGGTGCGTATGTCTCTCCAGATTTGCCGCTTACAGTTCCACTCGAACAGGGCGAGTACCGAAAAACTAACCCAATTGCCCCCTCCGGCATAGGGGTGGCGGCGGTAAATCGCGGCCCTTGCAATATATGGCGCGGTCCCGTTGAAGTAGGATCGACTTGGGCCCCACTCTGAGAGAGGGATGAGGGTTCGGGAGGAGAGGGCCCCGAGAGACCATGGGGAAGGTGCGTATCCCTCTTGTGGTCGGTTGGTCGGTCGGTTCTGGTTGGTAGTGCGTATGCGTGCGTATGTTCGAAATGGGGATTGCCTTTCAATCGTAATAAATGTTCGGTGGTAAATTTCTTTAAAAGATCCACGGGACTAGTTTACAAATTAGCTGGAGTTGACCTTGAAGTAGTTGATACGGTGAAATACCTAGGTGTTACATTCACTAAAGACTTAACTTGGGGGACCCATATACGTAAAGTCTGCGGGCAAGCATATAGAAAATTAGGATTTATTAGACGCATTGTCGGCAGAAGTGACTCCAAGGTCACGTTGAACGTTGTTATCACGCTCTTGTAAGGCCCCATTTAGAATATGCATGTAGCGTATGGGATCCGTGTGAAAAAGGCCTCATTCGGGAAATTGAGAAGGTCCAACGCCGGGCAGCTCGTTTCGTGGAAAACTGTTACGATAAAACGAAAAGCGTCACTGAAATGCTTATGGAGTTGGGATGGGAATCATTGGAAGAAAGACGACTCAATGCTAGGTTAAACTAACTAAATAAATTCGGATCCGCATGTTTCAGCACCGAGGTCTCGAAAATTATTCGCGCTCCAATATACATTGGTCGCTTGGATCATGGGTACAAAATTCGGGAAATAGATGCCAGGACTAGCAGACTCAAGGACTCCTTCCCACGGACAATACGGGATAACAACTGTAGGGTCACACTCGGAGATAACAAAAATGCCACTTGCCACCCTCGGCGTCTAGGTAACAATCAGTTAAACTCAATTGCATGCACTTTCACTAACCTCCTGTGTGTTGTGTCAAAACCCTTCCCGCATGCCATTAAGTAATGTATTGCTGTTTACAGTAATGCGGTATTTTTTTTCCTTTTTTGGGTGGTGACCTAACACCCCCCGCCACACGCCCTTGCGGCGGCTTGCGGGGTATTATGTAGATGTAGATGTGTGGAGGCCGGAAAAGGTGACTTGAGACGTGCAGGTCTGCGCAAACATGCCAACCTGTGCCCCCTTCTTTCATCCTCCCCACCCCCGCTCCGCTCACCCCCTGCGACCCTCCCGTCCGATTGTCCTCTTGGCCTCCCTCCCTCCATCTCTCCTCCCCTTTTCGTTTTATTCTTTGCCTAACAGCTGCAGAGTTCCCCCCCGCCTGCAAGAGGTGTTCTGCACATCCAGAAATCAGGCAGGCGCTATTGGCGGTGGCGGTGCCAGACTTGTTGAGGGGAGGTGCCCGTCAATCGTTGCGGTTGCTCGATTGTCATTCCACCCTAAAAATCATGAAAATCTATTTATTTCGTTTCGAAAACTAATGTATCTGGTCTCTTATTGAGTAAGGATGAGCAAATTACATGAAAT
This sequence comes from Hetaerina titia, assembly GCA_037158775.1. Taxonomy (NCBI): domain Eukaryota; kingdom Metazoa; phylum Arthropoda; class Insecta; order Odonata; family Calopterygidae; genus Hetaerina; species Hetaerina titia. The sequence continues at coordinate 143,503,775 of CM073769.1, forward strand.
TAAATGCCCATAATATGTATTGTATTTTTGCCCATAACTGTATTGAGTAACTTCCGAACAAATGAATTCTGCTGAACTCCGTTGGATCAACGTGTAAATTCAAAGACATGATCATTTTCAAAAAGTTAAAATGAAATTTATATTAGCGAAGGGCTATAATTTCAGGCGTGTCAAATCAGGCGTAATGTGTTGGAAGGCGAGGATGATAAAATAATTTGGAATCCGAAGGAGTGGGTAGCCTATATAAGCCCTGGTTGTACTCTGTGAGGATCGATCCCCTAATGATTATTGCAGACTATACGGATTCATTTTATTTTGAGGCTCTTGAGCAACATTTCCTCGTCTGCTGTCAGTCATGAAATCTTCTCCTTGCTTCGACGAGTGAATCTCAAATTCCTTTGGACTCGGCATTAGGCCATCTCCACCATCACCAAACGATCAAACGTGCCTCCGGGGTGTGGAATCTGATTGTGACATGGAATCGAGGTTATATTTTCGTGGCCGTCCACATATAATTTTTGCCCGAGTGTCAAAACCTGTTTTTATTCGAATGGGATAGATAAAACACGTTTTAATTCATCTACATCATCTTCACAATACGCCGCAAGACCACGCAAGGGCGTGTGGCGGGGGTGTTAGATCACCATCTATAAACTAGAATGAAACCAAATTATGTTACCTCTACACACATATTAGTTTGATGATGCACCCGCTGAATTTTAATCACAAGAAAGAAAGTACTTACTAACTTGCTACAATATTCAATAAAAGGATACGCACTCGAATATTCAAATCGTGCTTTAGAACTGTTAAAAAGATTGATCAATTAAATTGAAAGAATTTCATGCAGGGTATCGACAAATGGATACACTTCCAATTCTAATTATTTCCCAAGCGATTGCTGGCATATCTACTGCGATCTCTAATACTTCGAGGAAAAAAACATTTTAAATCTATCCGTTGTACAATAATTGTCTCTGATTTTGCGTCGGTGATCTGATCCACCATAGCAAGTGGGGGCCTGTAATATGTGCCCCTAAAGTCCTCAGATAAGTAACTTGCCTCAAATTCACTCTGTAAATGTAACCTGTATTCAGGTCAACTATTTTCTCCCATCCTAATTCTTTCAATGGTGTCGTGACTCTGCTACCTTGTTCATAACAACTTTTCACAAACCAAATTCCTTTGTTGTACGTATTTTTTCCATATATACTCGAATCGGCTAGTGGTGTATTGTGTGGATGGACGAACGAGGATTTTCAGGATTTCAACGCCGTCCCAATTGGAGGCGGTGACGTAATACATAATTTATGTTTATGTGTTTGACACGGCTGTTTATGTGACTAAATAATTAGCCACATAAACAGTCGTGAACGTTAGGATTGATTCGGCACATCGCTCCACTCAATCCTTCTTTCGATTCGCCACATTATTCTTCTCCTTAACCCACTGGTGACCACGCACATGTGCATACAAATGCACCTACACATAAATATGCATATATTTGCGCAGACATTTTCTAACCTATACTTCCTATCTTTATATTACTATCGTTATACTACCTTTACCTAAATCAGTAAAACCATACCTAAATCAAGCCATAATGGGGCATCTTCCAGGCAATCGTTACACTTATAGATATTTCTTTAAAAGCGTAGGAGTGGCTAATTTTAATTTGGTTAAGATTAAGAGAGAAGAGTGTGCACTTGAGTCCCTCAGTTCTGGTGGTTATCTTTCTTACTTTAACCTGGTACTCCAATCAGCCCCTGCAACGAGGGGTCATAATATATTTTAGGAACGTTAGAACAAACGAGTTTAACGATGACTCTAATGAAATTATTATGGCCCAACACTATTTATGTTGATCAGATCACGAAGATAAGATAAGGGAGATAGATTACAATAGAGATAGATACAAATACTCGTACTTTCCCCGAACAATTAGGAACCACAATAGTAAGAGACCGAAGTCACACTGGAAATATTAAAGACATTCAATTTTCAAGTCAGAACAAGATTAATCGTTGCGTGGACAAAAGGCATATTCGTAGGTGCATGTGTGGGTTAGCTGATAATATATGTATTTCCATGTGTGAAAGTTACCATGGCTTTCGCATAAATAGTCGTACATACCATTTTATGTGTGTAGATTGGTATGAATTTGTTGGGTTTGCATGCTGTTTCATTCTTAATTACGGGTGGTGTCCTCACACCCCCCGCCACACGCCCTGGCGATGGCTTGCAGGGTAATATGTAGATGGGAACAAGTTGAATAGAGGTCTGAATTCGCGTCGATCGAATATCGCCTTCAATGCCCGTCGAAAATTTGGGGCCCTTCGCAGAAGGCAATAATTTCGGAATGAAACGTGATACGAGGAAAAGCCGGGCGTTTCTTGAAAACATGTTTTGAACACACAGGAAAGGATACATTAATATTAAGTAGTCTATGTTGGGGGATATTGGAAATACTTACTTTATAATGAAAACTTAAACTTTAAGATAAGTACTCATAATTTAAGTTCAGCGCATGCATAAAGGGAAAAACCATCACACGACCTTATGCAGACTTGCGGGGTATTTTTTATTTGGGGATGGATAGAAATTCTTGCTGAAAATCAATTTGGAGGCGGAAGCAAAAGTCAGATGAAATCAAAACCGATGGACATTATGATGTCCTCTTCGGTCGCAGAGGTAGGAAATAATATTTATTTTTATTTTATTTATTTTACATACGTCCGAAAACAGCACTTTGGCCTTTACAGCGGACTTAGAACAATGATATGTAAATTTGACAATTGGATACACCCAAGACCTAGGTGGAGGATAAACCACCTAGGCGGGGATCGAACCCGCGGTGAGGCCGCGTTGAGTTGCAGATGAGGACCCCGCCGCCACCGGGGCCGGTAATACTTAGCCACACATTGAAATTCCCGAGTGTCTTCAGCATCATCAATTTTTCCGATGGCAATAATGCATTAGCAATAATGGGAACCTGGATAAATCCCCGCTCTCCCCCGAATGAAACCCCCCCAACACCCCCTTCCGCCTCAGGGAGCGGAGGGGATCCTCTGTAGGGTTTCACCCTCGCTCTCGCAAAGGGGCGCTTCATCGCTGCTGCAGAGGCCCTGGGTGGCAGTGGTGGGGGTGGCCCCCTCCCCCCTGCCAACGGACTTCCGCGAAGTCCCCTCGGGGAGAACGCAATGACTCGCCGCAGCGAAACTTGGAGGGGGAACGAGGGTTTTCGGCTCGCTGGAATTCTGGGAAGTTCCTTGATCGTGGGGTGTCGAGGGTTTTTCTCGTTAGGCGCCAGGCACCGTCGTCATTACGGCTTCCCTGAAGTTCACCCTCCCCTTCTTTCCCAACTCCGCCCCCCTCCCCCAACCCCACTCAGCTCCAACCCCCTACCGATGGGGATCACGTGACCGCCACGGCGGGGACCACGGGCGTCCGAGCTTGTACTTCCTCCCACGTCTTGTGGACCACGCCGAGAGGAATAATTTGACCTTCGGCGTGTTCGAAATAACCGGGAGAATTACCTAAAGGCCCACGTCAATATCTACATCTACTTAATACTCCGCAAACCGCCGTAAGGGCGCGTCACGGGGGGTGTTAGGGCACCACCCGTAATTAAGAAAGAAAAAAACCGCATGCAAAAAGCCACTTCTACATCTACATAATACCCCGCAAGCCGCCGAAAGGACGTGAGGCGGGGGGTGTTAGCTCACCACCCAAAAAAGGAAAAAAAGAAATACCGCATTCAAAACCAACACACACATGCAAACCCCAATCCACAGCAGTGCACTTATTCATAGAAACATCCCATCATTCCACGCGCATGCAAACACACATCTACCTCCCTTCATTCTACAAGCAAGCAAGGGCATACGCTTAACTACAACAAATAATTGTACCCCAGGATGCAGCAAGAAATTTATCAGGAACGTGCAAGCTAGATTTTAGTTTGTAGTTAGGCGAAATACCACCACCACAAGAACGTGTTCCATAACGTGGTACTTAACAGGTACTTAACGTGGTACTGCAGGTACGGTGGTGCTGTCATCCGACAGCACCACCGTACGTGCAGCTCCTACCCCCACTCCGAGGGCACTACCTAGAGTAAGACATCAGCGCTCGGGAAGGGAGGGAACCGTTATATTAGGCAGTTCTAACGTCCGGCGTATAATGCATCCGCTGCGCCGCAGAGTTCAAAAGGAGGGAGGTGTTGGATTCTTGTCGTCCTGGTGTATACCCGGCGGCGGGGTACCCCAGGCGACGCAGGCGATGAAGGCGGCCGTCAGTAATACGGGTTGCTCAAAGCTACGCGTTGTGGCTCATGTGGGAACAAACGACGCCTCAGAACGTGGATCTGAAGATCCTGCGCTCCTTTCAGGAGATGCACTCGGAGGTGAAACGGGTTTGAGGCAGAGTTGAAGGTTCCTCTTAAATTAAATATTTGTAGTATTGTGCCACGTACTGACCGCGGAAGGCTCGTTTGGAGCCGAATAAAGGTATAAACGAGAGATTGTTGGGATTCTGTCGGGAAATCGGAGCGGACTTTGTTGATCTGAGGCCTGTCCTCTCATCGTGTCGGGTACCCCTAAATCGCTCCGGGGTCCATTATACTGCCGTGGCATCACAGTGTGTAGCGCGTAGGTTACACGAACACGTTTCTAGGGTAAAGCGGATAAAATAATACTTTGTAATTCCACAGATTTATTTCACAAACACACGACCCGGGTTTCGACGCACAACGTCATATTCAGGTTGAAGATGACGTTGTACGTCGAAACCCGGGTCGCGTGTTTGTGAAATAAATCTGTGGAATTACAAAGTATTATTTTATCCGCTTTAGAATGAACCGATTCCATAAAATAACGCCTGAAACCATCGATCACGTTTCTAGGGTTTAGCATAGTTGGAAGGCAAGTGCGCAGGTCATATATTGGGATAAATAAAGTAGAATCCAGCGCTTTTTGTCACTTGAGATCAGGTTACGCCTCACAGATCCCAAAAATAACAGAACAAACCCAAACTTGTTTTAATACAACATACAACCGACATGTAAAAGTAACCGACAACCCTGGCATTGACGTAAAAAGACATTTGACATGAATTTCTCCACAAACGTGTCGTAAATTACGGTCAGACACAAACAAGGGCGTGATTCAAGAGAAAAACAATCTAAATATACTTGTATTAAATAGCAGAAGCCTCAAAAATAAAATAGCGGATCTCGAACACATAATTCAATGCCATTCAGCTGATATAATATTAGGCACAGAGAGTTGGCTGTGTAATGACATCAATGACCAAGAAATTTTCCCAATAAACTTTAGAGTTTACCGACATTATAGAGGTACAAGACACGGAGGAGGAGTTTTCGTGGCGGTGAAAAGTAATCTACATCTACATCTACATAATACCCCGCAAGCCGCCGCAAGGGCGTGTGGCGGGGGGTGTTAGGCCACCACCCAAAAAAAAGGAAAAAAGAAACACCGCATTCAAAACCAACACACACATGCAAACCCCAATCCACAACAGTGCACACATTCATTGCAACACCCCATCATTCGACGCGCATGCAACCACACATCTACCTATCCTCACTCCAAAAGCATGCAAGTACATACGCTTACCTACAACAAATAATTCCACCCAAGGATGCAGCAAGAAACCTATCACGAACGTGCCAGCTAGTTTATAGCAAGTAGCCAGGCGTAAAGAAAAGTAATCTTGAAAGCAGACAACTTGCATTTGAAAATAATAACATAGAAAGTGTTTGGTGCACCATACTGCGATCCAATCAACCCAACATTAATTTATGCTGTTTCTACAGACCTCCAGACTCAGATTTTCAAACACTTAATACCCTCAACGAACAAATAAATAAATTTACACGAAAAAATAATAAATGCATCAATATAATTGGTGGTGACCTTAACCTCCCTGGTATCGACTGGGACAGCAATAGCGTTAAATCTCGGACCCGTGATCATGAATCTTGCAATTTCTTACTACAATTGGTTCAAAGAAACTCGCTCCATCAAGCAGTACGCACCCACACCCGTGGAAAGAACATATTGGACTTATTTCTTACGAACACACCGGAACGCATTAATAGTGTATCAACTGACCAGGGTATGAGTGACCATAAATCAGTTATTATCAACTTCAACGTAGAAATAAAAAAGAATGTGAAGCCAAAAAGAAAAATTTATAATTTTCATAAAGCAGATATTGAAACTTCTGCCAGCCATTTAAACTCTTCACTACACGATTTCAAAACGCGCTTAAGTCTTGCCACCGTGGAAGAAACTTGGACACAGTTTGTAAAAATTATGCAAAAAGGAATCACTGATTTCATCCCTGTAAAATACGTTAAAGCAAATCGTGACCCAAGGTGGTACAACAAAGGCGTTAAAAAAGCCCTTCGAAAGCAGAGAATGTTACACTCTAGGGTAAAGAAAGCAGGTCTGAACTCATCACCCTTTGACAATAAACAGCTGTTGGACAAGTATAGATCCTCTAAAATTGAAACCAAAACACAATTACGTAGCGCTTTGCAAGACTTTAAGCGTAAAGTACTCTGCGAGTATTTGAACACTGACCCCAAAGCTTTCTGGTCATATGTTAGGGAAGTAAATGGGGGTCAACAAACCGTGGCTTGCTTAAGGGACTGCAACAATATCATTCATACTGACAGTGAGGGTAAAGCCAACATTCTAAACGAATTCTTCCAAAGCGTTTTCACGAACGATGTAGCCACCGCGTATCTCCAAGAAACTCTCTCCTAAAGCAAAACCTCCCCTAAAACTCTCTCCTACCCAAGGTGAGGAATCTGGCCCAGCGCTGCAGGCAGAAGTAGGGCTCACCCACGGAGAGGGACAAGGGATGGAAGGGGAAATTTAGGGTACCAGAAGCAGAGCAAACAATACTTTAAACAGCACTACATTACTTAATAGCATTCCAATGCGGGCATGCGGGAAGGGTTTTGACATAACACACAGGAGGTTAGTGAAAGTGCATGCAATTGAGTATAACTAATTGTTACCTAGACGCCGAGGGTGGCAAGTGGCATTTTTGTTATCTCCGTGTGTGACCCTACAGTTGTTATTCCGTATTGTCCGTGGGAAGGAGTCCTTGAGTCTGCTAGTTCTGGCATTTATTTCCAGAATTTTGTACCCATGATCCAAGCGACCAATATATGTTGGAGCGCGAATAATTTTCGAGACCTCGGTGCTGAAACATGCGGATCTGAATTTATTTAACAAGTTTAATCTGGCATTGAGTCGTCTTTCTTCCAATGATTCCCATCCCAACTCCATAAGCATTTCAGTGACGCTTTTCGTTTTATCGTAACAGTTTTCCACGAAACGAACTGCCCGGCGTTGGACCTTCTCAATTTCCCGAATGAGGCCTTTTTCACACGAATCCCATACGATGCATGCATATTCTAAATGGGGCCTTACAAGAGCGTGATAACATCGTTCCTTAACCTTGGTGTCACTTCTGCCGACAATGCGTCTAATAAATCCTAAATTTTTATATGCTTGCCCGCAGACTTTACGTATATGAGTCCCCCAAGTTGTCTTCAATGAATGTAACACCTAGGTATTTATTTCACCGCTTCAACTACTTCAAGGTCGACTCCAGCTAATTTGTAAACGAATCCCGTGGATCTTTTAAAGAAATTTACCACCGAACATTTATTAAGATTTAAAGGCAATCCCCATTTTGAACACCATTCATTAAATCTATCTAAATCACGTGCTAGTATTAAACGATCCTCATCCCCAGATATCTCCCGATATATCACTGTGCCATCCGCGAACATCCTTATCTTACTTTTCACTTCGCAGTTCAAATCGTTAACAAAAATCAAGAATATTAACGGTCCGATAACACTTCCCTGAGGAACCCCCGAGGTGACTCGTTCGCTGGTAGAAGTAGCTCCTTCAAGGACTACCCTCTGTTCCCGCTCTGAAAGGAAGTCTTCAACCCAATTTATTGCCCCCTTTTGTATACTTGCGCCCTTTAATTTATGGATGAGTTTACCATGTGGAACCTTATCAAATGCCTTTTGAAAATCTAAAAAGATCGCATCCACTCGCCTACCACTTTCACTCGATAAAAGTAAGTCATGTGTGAATAATCCTAATTTTGTCTCGCATGAGCGGATTTTTCTGAATCCGTGTTGATTTTCACTTGAAAAGTTAATGTTATCGAGATGTCTCATTATGGAACTGTTAATTATGTGCTCTAAAATTTGCAACATATAGAAGTGAGAGAAATAGGTCTGTAACTGCTGGGGTCCTCCCTGTCACCACTTGTAAAAATAGGCGTTATTTGCGCTGTTTTATAATTCATAGGGACTTTCCACTCAGTGAGTGATTTGTTAAATATAAATTCGAGGTACGGGGCGATGTTAGGAGCTAAGTATTTTATCACCCTAGCTGGTATGTTTTCGGGACCCCGGGATTTGTTTGGTTTAATATCTTTGAGCAATTTAGCAATTCCTTGCTCGTCCGCTGTTCTTTTTGCCATGGGTTCAGTATATATTGTTTCTTGGAGATAGGCGGTGGCTACATCGTCCGTGAAAACGCTTTGGAAAAATTCGTTTAGAATGTTGGCTTTACCCTCACTGTCAGTATGAATGATATTGTTGCAATCTCTTAAGCAAGCCACGGTTTGTTGACCCCCATTTACTTCCCTAACATATGACCAGAAAGCTTTGGGGTCAGTGTTCAAATACTCGCAGAGTACTTTACGCTTAAAGTCTTGCAAAGCGCTACGTAATTGTGTTTTGGTTTCAATTTTAGAGGATCTATACTTGTCCAAAAGCTGTTTATTGTCCAAGGGTGATGAGTTCAGACCTGCTTTATTTACCCTAGAATGTAACATTCTCTGCTTTCGAAGGGCTTTTTTAACGCCTTTGTTGTACCACCTGGGGTCACGATTTGCTTTAACGTATTTTACAGGGATGAAATCAGTGATTCCTTTTTGCATAATTTTTACAAACTGTGTCCAAGTTTCTTCCACGGTGGCAAGACTTAAGCGCGTTTTGAAATCTTGTAGTGAAGAGTTTAAATAGCTGGCAGAAGTTTCAATATCTGCTTTATGAAAATTATAAATTTTTCTTTTTGGCTTCACATTCTTTTTTATTTCTACGTTGAAGTTGATAATAACTGATTTATGGTCACTCATACCCTGGTCAGTTGATACACTATTAATGCGTTCCGGTGTGTTCGTAAGAAATAAGTCCAATATGTTCTTTCCACGGGTGTGGGTGCGTACTGCTTGATGGAGCGAGTTTCTTTGAACCAATTGTAGTAAGAAATTGCAAGATTCATGATCACGGGTCCGAGATTTAACGCTTTTGCTGTCCCAGTCGATACCAGGGAGGTTAAGGTCACCACCAATTACATTGATGCATTTATTATTTTTTCGTGTAAATTTATTTATTTATTCATTGAGGGTATTAAGTGTTTGAAAATCTGAGTCTGGAGGTCCATAGAAAGAGCATAAATTAATGTTGGGTTGATTGGATCGCAGTATGGTGCACCAAACACTTTCTATGTTATTATTTTCAAATGCAAGTTGTCTGCTTTCAAGATTACTTTTCACAGCCACGAAAACTTCACGACACACGACCGATTGGGCCGAGTCTCGTATTTGCCAGGATTCATAATCTCCATTGTGTCCATTATTTGGCTCTTGGGAATGATAGTTAAGGTGGTTTCCCGTTGCTTTCTTCAATAGTGCTTTTAATGTGACACCATCACTTAATGGCCACCCCACTGGGGTCAGACGCCTTTGCAGCCGCCTCTCTAAGGAACAGACGCTCCGTAGAGTACCTTTCAACTTGCTCATAACCTTCGACATAACTGCCATGGGTGACCCTACCAGGAGTAATTATTATTACTCCCGCCCAGCACAGGGGTCATCGAAACATACAAGCCCTTCCACCACGTCAATGTTGTAGTCCATGGGAGGGCAGATGTACATAATAAACTAATCAGAACACATTAGAAACGACAGGATTTTCAGGATAATGGGTGGATAGTGATTCGAGTAAAATGAACGGAGCAAGTTTTAAATTGTGTCGACATTACCCAGTCAATAATGATAACTCAAGATGAGAACAACTTGGTTTCATCTATTCTTTGAGTGATGGAACAGTGCCAGATTCTGAAGGTTCTGACTAAAGGATTCTAGATAAGCTTGCTTTCGTTCGGTATAATGGGTGGCAGAGTCTCCAGCATCTAAATGTTGCTCCAAAATCCGCCCCGATTTGTTTGTCTGGATGGTCATAGTCTTTAATCATTGGAGCAATTTTTGATTGGCGATTAAAACATGCGGAAAGTTTAATTTGTCATGTTGTTACCTCCTCGTTTGATCTCAAATTGCACGAGAGAAAAGCGATTTCTTATATCGATCGGTTCCTTTATTACTACCCTTTAAACTGTTCACTGTGGCACAGAGTATACGATTACTGCAATATACTAGAGATACTTTCAAGCATATATAGAGATAGCATGCGCGTCGAATGATGGGGTGTTGCAATGAATGTGTGCACTGTTGTGGATTAGGGTTTGCATGTGTGTGTTGGTTTTGAATGCGGTATTTCTTTTTTTCCTTTTTCTTTTTTCCTTTTTTTGGGTGGTGGCCTAACACCCCCCGCCACACGCCCTTGCGGCGGCTTGCGGGGTATTATGTAGATGTAGATGTACTTCGCGACTGTGGTCTCGTCAAGCAGTTCAATGAGGCGCAAGGATTACTCCTCCTGGATCAGCGTTTAAGTTGCGATCAGTTCTGGGGAGAACATATCAGGGCGATATGCGGATCCGCTTTAAAAACACTTCATTAAACGGGTGGTGGTGCGGAAATGTAATTAGAAAGTTAAAGAGAGGTGTATTTTGCCCTAGTTAGACCTCATTTGGAATATGCTGCCAGTATTTGGGATCTTTAGGAGAAAATGTGGCAAAAAGTATTTTATAAATTCCATAGAAAACCCGCCAAGTTCGTAAAAATTGTTATAATAAGAATATGAGTGTTCCAGGTCTCTTAGGGGATTTAGGCTGGGAGCCACTTGAAATGCGAATAGAACAAGCGAGACTTAGGCTTTTAAAAAGATTCAGAACCAACGAGTGTATTTGGAGAAAAGAATATTTAAGCCGAAAATCCTTACACCATACATAGAACCAACATAATCGGTAAAATACTTGGGTGTAAGGATATCTACGGTTATGTCCTGGGAAAAACACTCCCGAAATTTGTGGAATAGCAAATAAAAAGGATACATAAGAAATGCAATTATAGGGTTAGGGAACTTTGTTATTTTCATCTACGTCAACATCTGCATAATACCCCGCAAGCTGCCGCAAGGGCGTGTGGCGGGGGGTGTTAAGCCACCAACCATGATTGCAAAATTCCGATCATGTCACCTCTATACACGTATTAGTTTGATCATGCACTCGATAAATTTTAATCACAAGAATAAGGTACTTACAATCAACACTATTCAATAAAAAGTTACGTGCTATTCAAATCATGTAGAACTGTGAAAATATGGGTTTATGAAATAAAAAAACATATAGGATATCGAAAAATATATGCAATTTAATTATCCGTACTAATTATATCCTAAATGATTGCGGTCGTATCTATTTCGATTTCTAATGGTACGAGGAAAAATATTTTAAGTCTATCCATTTAACCATAAATCTCCCTGATCTTACGTCAGTGATTTGACCTATCAATAGTCTGTGGTGGCCTGTCATATGCCTTTAATATCCTCAGAAATGTAACCTGTTTATTTATTTATATAACAAAGCAGCCAAAAACGGCACAAAGGCTATTACATTGGCTGACAAACAATGCATATAATATACATTAAGAAAAAGAAATGGTAAAAGCAATAAACAGTACTTAAAAGTTAGCAAAATAAATGTCAAGGACAGCTGTAAGATGGCAGGAGAGCACATATGCAACCAGAGAGAGCCAAGTTACTGCGATCTGGCGTTTAAAGAAGGAGGTGAAAGCGGTGAGCGAGGAAGAGAGGTCCAGGGAAGGATACTGACTGGGTAGGGAATTAAATGTAGCGGGGAGTCGATGGAATAGGGAACGTTGACAGATGGAAATTCGGAATCTGCACCAGACTTATCAAGTTATGTATTGGCCGAGGAGGAACACAAATTGAGAATGGAAGAAAAAGGTCATTGGTACGGAGAGTTCTGTTGAAGATGCTATGTAAGAATTTCATATCACATAGTAATCGACGGCGGTGGAGAGAGGAAATGCCAAGGGATGAGAGTAAAGTCCCGGGTTGTATTTTTGAGGAAGGGATGCAGTAACGGGAAATGGCAATAAAGAAATTAAGAGTTCTGTTGGGTAACTCTAAAGTGGTTGGGGAGGCAGCCGACCAGATTGGTGAACAGCATTCTAAAATTGGGAGGACATCCCAAAAAACACCATCCTAAGGGCAAGAGGATCAGAAACGTCAGTGTGACGGTAAAGTAGGCCGACTATTGCCATCGCTCTCCCGACAATCCTTTGAACGTGCTTGCAAAAAGTGAGCTTCGCCTCAAAAATTACACCTAAATCGCAGTAAGAACGGACAGATGGGATAGGGCCGTTCGAAAGAGTGTATGAAAGCAAAAGTGGTTGGCGTTTTAAAGAGAAGGTCATAATAGCAGATTTGGAGGGATTAATGCATAACTGCCAATGGGAGCACCAAGCAGTGATGGGATTAAGAGCAGATTGTAGGGAAACGGCATCAGATTTGCAATCAGTCTGTTTGAAAATTTTGCAATCGTCTGCGTAAAGCAAAATATTGCATCCAAGGCGGACGACATTGTCAATAATATCGTCTAAATAAAGTGAAAAGAGGATAGGACCAAGGACACTGTCCTGTGGTACCCCGGACGGTGAAAGAAGAAGGAGAGTGAAGGAAAAGCCATCAATAAGAACACGCCGTTTGCGAGAGCTAAGAAAGCTGTGGATTAATGAAAGGAAAATGCCGTGTATGTTGTACCAATGTTTGAATTTATGGACCAGTAGAGAGTGGTTAATGGAGTCAAATGCTTTCGAGAAGTCAATACAGCAAATATCCAATTGTGAGTTAAGCTCGAGAGAATTTGTGACATGGCGGTGTAGAATGGCCAGATTTGTGAGACATGATCGACCGGGGAGAAAGCCGTGCTGATGGGGAGAGATGTATGGAAGGGTGAAGTGAAGAAGATCATGAATGATACGCTCGAAGATTATTGAGCACGGTCAGATTTTAGTAATGGGGTTACATTAGTAGTCTTCCATTGAGAAGGGAAGGTGCCACTGGAGAAGAATCAGTCTCAAATTTAACCTGCATTTAAGCTTACTATTTTACGTTAGTTAGGCCTCACCTACAGTATGTTTCTCATGCATGGAATCCTCGCAAGGTGGTCATAATTTTGGAAATACTTCCAGAGCAACGAAGAGCAGATAGAGGTTTATGAAAAGTTGTTCTGGATAACGTAAACGAGATCCGACGCTATAAAAAGCATTGAAGTCACTATTTGACCGTAGGTTGAAATACAGGTTAAATTTGAGGAAGGTTACTTGTTTTAGGACGTAAAAGTCATATTATAGGCCCTGACGGATATGTTTAAAATACCGTTGTTTCCTAGTACTGTCGGAGATCAAAATAGGTATGATGCCAGGTCCAAAGGAGATAAATAATGGGTAGATATGCACTGATCATGATTGTAAATGTATGGCTGGTGAGCTAACACCCTCCGCCACACGCCATTCAGGCAGCTTGCAGGGTATTTATGTAGATGAACATCTCTTGCATATAATCTTGCCGGGTGTTATGTAGACGGACATATTTTTCACCGCATGGAAAATTCTGGGCGCTCATCAAAACCTCACCTTTTTGAAGCAAAGCGCAGAAGAAGAAAATAAACTTAGGGATGGCAAAAAGTTTAGAATCGGAAGAAGTTTGCGTCGATGCTTAGTAGTCACCCTGGGTTCACCAAAATCTACCTTGAGAATCTAGGTTTCTCGTGATATTCATGACAGAGGAATTCGTAATCAAGGAATTATGCTCACTAAACCCGAAGAATGAGATATCGGGATGCATTTGCATCCGTCTCATATCATAACCAACTGAAAACATTGCCAACTAGATCGCGAGCTACTCTCTAGAGACCTAGACCCAATCTCGGATTGGTGCAAGAAATGGGGAATAATGCTTAATATAGAAAAATGCGCATTTTTGAAATTTTGGAACAAAGGAAGTGGCGAACAGGACATAAACTACGAAATAGAGGGTTCAGTACTAACTATGGCCAAACAAGTAAGATATTTGGGGGTAGTTGTAACACCACGCCTTTCATGGGGACCTCATATTAGGACAATATGCGGATCCGCTTTAAAGAAACTGGGCTTCATTAAACGGGTGGTGGGGAAATGTAATGAGAAATTAAAGAGAGGTGTTATTTTGCTCTAATTAGACCACACTTGGAATATGCCGCAAGTATTTGGGATCCTTGGGAGAAAATACGGCAAAAAGGACTAGATAAATTCCAGAGAAAATCCGCCATATTCGTGAAAAATATATATGACAAGAGCACAAGTGTAACAGGTCTCTTATGGGAATTAGGCTGGGAGCCCCTTGAAATACGAAAGGTAAGAAGCGAGACTTAAACTTTTAGAAAGATTCAGAACCAGCGAGTTTAACGATGACACAAAAGGAATAATAATGGCCCCTCACTACTTAGGTAGATCAGACCACAAAGATAAAGTAAGGGAGATGTATTCCAATACAGATAGATTCAAATACTCACTCTTCCCCAGAACAATCAGAAATCATAATAGTAAGAATCCGAAGTCCATTTAGAAATATTAAAAACATTTAAGTTACAAGTCGGAACAAAATTGAAAATTCAAAGATTGTACATGTGTATGTTTGTTGGTAGTTTGTGGATTTGCATGTGTGTGAAAGGGTTGGGGCGAAAGCGTTCTTGCATGAATGCACCATGGACCATGCACAATGCACCATACTTGCACCATGTTTGGTTTGTGGGCTATAGATTTGTGGCTTCTGCATGCGGTTTTTTTCTAAATTGCGGGTGGTTCCCTAACACCCCCCGCCACACGCCCTTGCGGGGGATCGAGTAGATGTAGATAACCCTTTTTCATAACCTCGAGACTAATCTGCAGACGTGGACCACCCGTACGGATTCGTTTTTCCCGGAATCGACTTGGACGCAAGGAAATTGCAAGGGGGGGAGGAGTGGTGTCTACCAGAGAGTCGAGTGTGCGACTCAATCGACTCTCTGTAGACGACTCTATTGTTGGTTCTTCATCGCCGCAAAGAAGCATTTTTCAGAGAACGGTCCATCTGGAGTGGTGGGTGACGTGATGTTACTCGGAAAAGAGCATCTGGACACGAGAAGACCACGTGGGCCCATTAAGGGAAGAACATTGCTCTCCGGATGAACCGAGAAGGAGAACTGAACAGAGAGAGACAAGCATGGATGCGCACTGTAATAAGCAGGGAATAGCTTGATTCAATAAATAACACTGTTTATTTTTATTTCGCAATCTAGCTGTCATTTTATTCGACAGTGTTTCGATCGCAGAGTTTTCTTTTTACCTCGAAGCGTTATGAGCCGTTTCATTCGCCCAACAGATGACATTTTCAGCCACAAATGCATTCATTGGATTATTCAAGGAATATCTTCAAAGTTTTGTGCCTTTAATTACTGACAGATATCAATACAATTCAACACTTGGCATGCGGAGAAATCAATTCATGTTTTTGCTCTGCAATTATGAATGTATCCTTCTTTTTTTGATGGAAATAATCAACACGCTTCGGTCACACATTGACTCTTCGTGCTTACCGAAGGTGTCCCGTCTCATGCTAAAGTTAATGAAATGGACGATCAATAAAAATTGATTTAAAACATAGGCTTACTTGCGGTAAATTTTTTTAATGATTTCGCTCTTTAGTCCTTTCAAAAAGCTACGGCTTAATATCAGGGCTGCTGATATTAAGCCTGCTCTGCATTTCACTCAAGTATTAGCAGAATGCATTTTGTAAATTTCAGATTCAGGTGTGATATGGTGACTCTGTTCCATAAGAACAGGGACGAAAAATATTACAATTTTCCACTAATTAAGTGGAAAATTGTATTGTTTTATCCAGTGGAAAATTGTAATAGTTTTCGTTTCCGTGGGAATGCATGTTGGTTATTCTCTAAATACACGCCTGGCATTTTACAATTTAACAAACTTCCAAATCTTTTCGCATATTGCGCAAAGCCTTAAATAGTGTGCGATCTCTTTGAAGTTTCCTTCACGCTTCCATTGCACGAAGATGAAAGCCTCCCTTGGTAAACGGAGGCACCGCTTGCCGCTTAGCTAATCCCGATCAAGGTAACATACAGCGCGTAGTCTTTGTTTTCTTCGCATGACCAAAATGCATTTTGCCATTAATTTAAAATCGTTTTATCCTAATTAAAATAATAATGGCAAAACAATAACATTCAATGTTCTCAGACTAGAGAGTTAGGCTCCAAATTAAGGATGGAATAATAAGTATCTGCAATGACATTTTTCTACGGTTCTCTGAAAGAAACCGCTTGGGTGGGTATGATCCCATGCCAGGCAAGTACATGGCACATATGACGAAGAGCTTGGGGCTATGTAGAACGTTATCTATAATCCTGATGATAAGAATTACGGGTCTAGACGATCGGTGGTACTTCAGTTTGAATTATTCGTCTCTTCATGCGATGTGAGTTCTAAACAGATAGAACATGCGAGTTACGCGCAAACAGTCGTTGCAAACTAGATTACCTATCAATAAAACTATGCCTTAGATGATTTCTCTGACTGCTGTTCTCGTCTCTTTATCTTGTGCGGGAAACATATGACATTGAAACGTGTCCGCTCTGACGACTATGATCTTTCCCTCTATGACTCCAACAACTTCACGCGGTATGATGCCATCAATTTTTAAAACACATCAAACAAGAGAAAGACCGCTAAAATAAGTAATTTACATCCGATCTTTTAACATTTCTTTCTTAGAGAGTGATTCATGCTTATTTTCTCTCACAAGCTACGACCACTTTTTACTCTTACTTTCGTATTTCTTCATTTTTTTAAAATGCATAGCATCGAACCGATCCAGTTCTCATCTCGTGCGAAATCATATTCCAACATCATATTCTGCATTATGCGTTGAAATCAAAATAATATCAATATAATATTAATGAATTTTAGCTTTCTGTTATCTCGTTCGCAAGTCACTGCTCCAAGTATTTTTAATGCACAATAAATTATCCCAGTACTTAATCACTTCCATGTAATCAGCGGAGATATTGAGCATCTACCATTATAATTCCGAGTGAAGCCTCCCTGGGCACCATCAGCTTCACCCGAGCTGGGTGATTTTTCGGGTACTGTATCTTGCTGGGAAATCATAGGCGGCGCAGGGAAAGGATCTGGCCCCTCCCCCACCAAACCCTGATGTGTGAATTTCACGCTCCATATTGTTAGTACGAGAAATCGTACTCTACGCCAATCTATAAAAATCTCTCGTGTGAACATAGTATAATCTACACTTTCACCTACTAAACCATCCTTCGGGTTTACAGCAAATTGCTTTACTTCAAATAAAAAGAGGGCGTGATATGGTGGAATATCATGATTAATTAAAATTTGCAATTTTCCATAAACTTTATTTTTGTGGAAAATTGCCAATTTTAATTAATAATGCTTAGTTTCAGGTGTGGTTTTGTCGAATTTGAACGTAATAATGAGCAAATATTAACACTTTCCGCTAGATATTTATTTAAACCACGACCGGTTTCGATACATTACATCATCTTAAGGGGAAAACGGCGACCATGTGCCGACTTCTACTCATATAGTAGTGGTTTTATTGGGGAGGCGACCGACAGCTAAGGTCAATTACGCCATGAGGGATGGACAGGAAAGGATGAAGGGTGGAGAGAAACCCGGCGCCGGTATCAGCCTACCCTTAATACGAAAGGCACCAAGGGGCGCAGTTTAACGTCCCATCCGACGGACGGAGTACCCACTCAAAGTGCCCACCACAAAGCACCTCAAGTAGGGATCGAGAAATCACTGAAAAAGATTCGAAACCCCTTACACTGATGTGTGAATTTCACTCGACGTATCTACATAAATACCCTGCGAGCCACCAAAAAAAGTGTGTGGCAGGGGGTGTAACACCAGGAGGAAAGGGTAAGGGATGAGAGGATTGGGGTTTATTCAAATAAGTAATGGAAGGGGGGAACCTGTAAGAAAAAAATATATCCACGCGCAGTTCCTAACTTGTACGTTAATACTTATTGTAATGAACTGACTCCTGGGGGATTTCGACTACAAGCATTCTGGTCTCTTATCGTTCTAGGAATAAAATACATTTTAAACCTGCCAGTCTTGCAGCCTATCTCTCTAATCTTATATTCGTGATCCCTTCGACCGTAATACGTTGGGGTTCGTATTATATTCTTGATGTCATCGGAAAAAGGCCCATCTTTAAATGTTTTTTAATGAGTTAAATCTATATTGTAAACGCCACTGTGTAAGGGAATCCCAACCTAAATTGTCTAGCAAAGTGGATACGCTGCTGCGTTGGTCATAACAATGTTTGACAAATCCAGCCCCCTTCCACTGAACTCGATCTAATTCCGAAATCAAATTAATATTATGAGGATACCTCTTTTACTGGCAGCATAGTCTAGGTGGGGCCTGACCAAGGCAAGGAAACATCGTTCCTTCACTTTTTCGTCGCATTTTCCTAGCACTCTAATTTTTACCCCAATTTGCGACCGCGTATTTCTCGTATGTGTTTTCCCCAGGACAGATCGTGAGTAATTGTTACACCCAAGTATTTAAAGGAATCTACCCTCGCGATTTTGGGTTGTTTCACTTTGTAACTATAAGGGAGGGAATTACTCTTTTCCCAAAAATGTATTACTAAAATTATTAAATTTACTATTACGTATAGGGCTTAGTACTGGGTGAACTCCACAATCACCTACCAAACCGACCTTTGGATTGATTCATGTGTTTATAGTTTATATTTGTCGATATCCAGCTTTTTTGCCCGTATTTTATTTTTTATTTAATAATTCCATATCTTTAAAAGTTCTACAACATGGTTTGAATGTACATATCATGTTATTGAATATTTTTGAGTATGAATACTTTCTTTCGTGTGATTTAAATTTATCGAGTGCATGGTCAAACTGATATTTGTGTAGTGGTAACATGATTGCGATTGTGCATGCATGGCTGGTGACCTAACACCCCCTGCCACACGCCCTTGCGGTTGCTCGCGGGGTTTTGTATGGATGTGGATGTAGCATTTTTTTGTTTTATTCACCTGAGACCTATAAAATGAACGATTCGCTTATCGATTGTTGCCGTAATTCCACTATTTTATGGAAAACGCGCTTTTTAAAAATGCCTTCAATCGAGTGTTCTCACTGAATTTTCACTCTCTACGATATTCTGCATCGCTTGCGGCTACCTTAACGATTTTATTACACATAGCATGAATATAAATGCGAGTGGTGTTAATTTTACGCTTGTCTCTCAATTGCTTGCAGTTGTCGAAGAAGTAACCATTTTCACTCTCAGGCACTTTCTATTATGACCGTATGAAAACTTCGACAAAGTTACAATTCACGTTTTGGAGCCGGATCGTAGTTTGGGACATGTGTTAACCTTTGCAAAATGATAACTCGCAAGTCTCCGCAGGACGTGTAGCGGGGGATGTTAGGTACGTAATGTTAATGTTCATAGTTTCATTTAACCATTAGAGGATATTTTTCAATAATTTATAGCCCTTCCCCCCCTCTTTGTTGACTCGCATACCATAGGATTAAAGAATTTTTTATTTTAATTAATTCTTTATTTTATTTATATACATCCTGCAAGCCACCGCCAGGGTGTGTGGCAGGGGGTGAATACACATCAGAAGAATTTTACCCGAACATGACCCTACCGCGATCGAACAATGTTATTATGATCCCTTATCGTTCGTGGAAAAAATGTCGTCTTAAATCGATCTGAGCTACACTTAATCTCTGTAATTTTATTGACATGATCTCTTTCTGATGATGATTTTGATCGGCGGGAGGGCGTATCTAGAGTGGTGTGGGAGGAAGCGTAACAGAAGGGTGACAACAATATCTCTCTTGACTCGCGCGCTCAATTGGTTCCGTCTTAACAGGTTCTCAAGTCCGGATATTCGTGCACTACGCGGCGCACATGTGCTCAATGGACGAGTGACGACGAGGATGGGGAAAGAAAACGATGTGGGCGGGGCAGTGGGGGGGAAGGGGGTTGGTTCGCCGTTGCACCCTCATCCGCCGCCCTAACCCCCTCCCACCGCCCATATCCGCTGCTAGCCATTCCTTCCGCCTCCCCCCACTCTCCTGCCCCCCGCCTCCGCCACCTCCCTCCCCTCTTTAGCCTTAGCCTTGACTCGGGTGGGGCCACTCGTCCCAGGGGTCTTCGGCCGCACTCCCGAGTCGCCAGGGGGAGGGGGAGAGGACTGAAGGGCCGGAAGGGGGCGGGGAGCGAAGGAGGAGCGGGAGGGGAGGAAGGGGGCGGTGGTGGAGGATGAGGAGGTCGAAGACACTTGGGGGAGGAGGTCTTCGTGGAGGCACGTCGGTTGTGGGGGCGTAGGGGGAGCGATGGGGAAGGGTTGGACGTTGATATTAGGGTCCGCTCACACCTTGGCTCATTCCAACCGACTCACTCCGATTACCCTCGACGCGACGGTGCCCGTTCGAGTATTTCGACCGATTCGAGTGCGATGAGTCGATTCGCGTCCACTCGGGCACTTTTTTTTTGCGAACTCTTGTGAAGTCAGCCTTCGGAATAATTGCTTTTTCGTCATCCACATCTGCGCAGTGTTGGTCGCATGGATGTAGTCCAGAGATTCACGATCCACGTCCGCGCGACTTAAAATTACAGTATACGATATCCAGTTCAATCAATAATGTACAATATATTAACGTCATGTGGGAATTGCGTATTTCTTCCACATTGTGTGTAAATCCAAACGAATGAGGCCTTCGTTTTGAGTTAAGAATGTTTGACAGTTTTTCCCAAAGTAAACTTCGAAAACAGAGAGACCTTATTGCTTGAATAAAACACAGCCCTTTTCTCCATAGATTCTATTTATTTATTTTAGCACTGATCCGAAAACAGCACTTTTTGGACTTTACATCGGAATTCAAACAAATTATTAAAAACTTTAAGACGGTTACCAACACTCAATTCCTAAGTGGAGGAAAACCCACCTAAACTTGGCAGTCGAGGGCGTTACCCCGCCGCCAACGGGGACGGCAAGAACAACAACCCTGACGAAAGGCTTTCCCATATTCGAAAATAAGTGTAACGGCGCAGTTAGGTGAAATAGATGAATGCTCCCAGTAGGGTCCCTCGTATTCGCAGTTTTCATCCTCTGATCAAAACTTACATTTAATGAATCGAACACTGAATGAATAATAATGCACACTATTTCACTAAAACTTCCAAAACCGTAAACTTAGATTCATTCTTGAAACTTCAGAGTGAGACGCTTATAGTTCACCAGGGATCCTTTAAACTCTAATAAAATAGATCGGAAATAAATAAATTAGTTTAGTAATTATATCCAAATCAAGTTCTTTTGAAAAAATTTCTTTGGGACAGTTCAACATTTTTATTTTAATAAGGAAATAACTCATCCGAGTGCCTCACATGGCTCATTTACTGATTACTAAAGCTTAAAATCCATCCATGAGGGCCATTCAAGAGGCGTCAACAAAAACTCTAAGAGCTAAAAAAACTTTTCCTTATTAAAGGAACTTGTAACGCCCTGCCATTTGCAATCTGTTGACCGGATAGGTAGCTGGAGTGTGACGCCACTGTAGGGAGCATCGTTAATTTTCCGTACACCAATTATTTTATCACTCGCATGCTGTGAGTCCACTGCAAATTTCGTGGTTGGGCTCGCAAAAATACGGTATGACACCATTCGTTCGTAAGATAAATGATAGTTTTTTCAAAGTTTATTTTCATAATTAACCTATCACATAATGTATACAATTTCTATTAGTATTACTCTCTTTTATTTCCGCAGTGTTGGACTTTGATGCTTGAGAGATGGCGCTGTATTTGAGTTATTTACGAAGACTCGCTGGGATTTTAAGATTACATAACACAGCCACTGGGCAAAGATACTCGGGTTTCGGACACATCTGAATCCTTAAGGAAAGAAAAATTCCAAAAGTCCTTCCCTCAGTTTGCCACCCAACAGACAAATACTTTTATATTCTAATTTTGTATCTTAATTTTAATTTTGTGGGACGAATTACGAAAGACTGAGAATCAATCAGGTGGTGTGAGAGTATTAATACTGAAATACTGAACAGAGAATAATTGAGGCTGCAATAAACCAATGTTAGGATTGAAATGCGAATGATGATATTGATTTTGCAAATATTTAAAAAGTAACTATATTAATAGTTAACATGATAAATTATCCTGAGGCAATATACCGAAAAAAATATTTGACATGACCATTTCGTAAAAGAAGGAAACAAAATACGTTAATTTCAAAACAGGAGTGGAGCATGGTAAACGTTAATTTGAGTTCTTACGTGTAGCTGTACGCGAAAATATCAATCGTCGCAGGTGTCATTACAAGAGTAATTTACTTATTTATATGTAGGGTTCCCCCGGTTTTGTTTTAATAAAAGCACACGCTGAGGCTTCCTAAAGCACTTCTCCCAGCAAAAATACCCAACCTGCGCTACTAACCATGCGCTTTGCGTTATATTATCCCCTAATTCTTCATATTTGCTAAACCTTTCACACCGTCCGAATATTCCAATTCACTCCCTACGTTTCTTAAGCCTATCTATGCGTATAGAAAATGCCACTCCGGAAACACGCCATCTTGTTAATAAATTTGGATTTCTTTACTTGTTGACATTGTTGTCATGGACACATGGGAACGAGTATTATTATTATTAGGTAATCTACCGGTTAAGGTAGGTTTTTGGATGGACACAACTATCAAATAAATATTTTGTAACTCCAAACAAAACCCAATACACCAACCTAAACTATATCAGGTCCCTCTTCATCTCTGTGTACTTCTTTCCTCCCTTCATCCCATCCAACATCCCTACCCTGTTCCTACCCTTTCCTCGCTTGCTCAACATTCTCCCCTCTATTACCTTCTTCAACATTCCACTACCGCTCAATACGCCTTTCATCCATTTTTCCTGCCTCCATAGGATTTCTCTCAACAAACCCCTCTCCTCACCCACCATCTCCAGTACTTCCTCATTTGTTTTCCTTTCGGTCCATTTCACCTTCTCCATCTTTCTCCACAACCACATTTCAAAAGCCTCCAATCTACGTCTATCCTCGAGCTTCAGTGACCACGTTTCCGCACCATACATAGCTACGCTCCATATCAGAGTTTTTACGAGTCTTGTCTTAACATCTCTACTCAACGTCCCCGTCATCAACTCCCTCCTCCTTGAGAAAGCCTCCTTGCCTAGCGCAATTCTTCTCCTTACGTCCCTACCACTTTGACCGTATTGGTCCAAAACACTTCCGAGATATGTAAACTGTTCTACCTGCTCTATTTTTCCCCGCCTATTTTAATATTTAGCTTAGCCTTTTTCTTTCTGGAAAATCGCATAACCTTTGTTTTATTAATATTGATTCTCATCCCATATTTATAGCACTGAACCTCCAATTCACTCAGCAATGCTTGCAACCCCTTGGCAGACTGAGAAACTAAAGCTTGGTCATCAGCATACCTAACCGATTTTACGAATTCCCCTCCGACTTTCATTCCTACCTCCAGTTCTTCCCATGCCTCTTTAATCATTTCCTCTACATATACGTTGAACAGTACCGGTGACAATGGGCAACCCTGCCTTACACCTCTTCCTAACACTGCCCATCCTGACTCTCCGTTCCCCACTCGCACCTGAGCAGTCTGAGACATGTACAGGTTGCGGATCAGTCTCCTGTCCCTCCAATCCATTCCTATTTTCTGCAATACACGCATTAATTTTTCCCAATTCACTCTATCAAACGCTTTTTCGAAATCTACAAAACAGGCAAAAACGTCCTGATTGTATTATATATTCCTCTCGATTAGTGACCTCATTACTGCAATGGCATCACGCGTACCTCTTCCCTTCCTAAACCCAAACTGATCATCCCCTAAGCAATAACTTGCCTTACTCTCTATCCTTTTGTTGATGATCCTGAGAATAACTTTAGCTGCGTGGGATATCAAACTTATTGTTCTGTAATCCTCACATGACGAAGCCTTTGCCTTTTTTGGAATAGGAACTAACACCGATCTCACAAAAATCTTCCGGCCAGATTCCTTCCTCATAGATACTACGAATCAATCCATATATGGCCTTCTTCCCACCTTTTCTTAACCATTTCAACATTTCTACAGGAATGTTGTCCACCCCCACGGCCTTATTTCCTTTCATCTCCTTTAATGCCCTTTCTATTTCATCGTCGAGTATGCCTGGACCTAAGCTATCTTCTTCTACGTCATGTTCCTTTTCTATGTCTAACCTTGTCGGCCGAAGTTCTTTACCATACAGTGTTTCTATATATTCCTTCCATCTCTCTTGGATTTTTCCTGGTTCAA
The DNA here is from genome assembly GCA_037158775.1 of Hetaerina titia. NCBI lineage: Eukaryota > Metazoa > Arthropoda > Insecta > Odonata > Calopterygidae > Hetaerina > Hetaerina titia. The sequence goes on from CM073769.1 coordinate 143,528,493, forward strand.
CTATTATCTTACCCCATTTATCTTTCACTGTTAGCACAGATCTTGCCTTCTTACTTCCCGATAATAACTTAACCTTGCTGTATAGAGCACCAATTTCACCCTTCTTCTGTAAATTTTCCATATCCTCGAATTGCGTTTTCCACCATTCTTCTTTTGCTTTATTTGTGGCCCTTCTCAATTTATTGTTTAACTCTTTGTACTTCATTTTGCCTAACTTTGTGTTTACATTTTTCCATCTTCTCCTCTCATCCATCTTTGCAATCATTTCATCCGTTACCAATGGTTTCCTTATCCTTTTCCCGTTAACGGTTCCTATAGTGTCTTTAGCGGCTTCCAATATCCCTTTCTTGATACATTCCCATTTTTCTTTGATAGTACTCAGTTCTTTATCGTCATCCATTATTTTCTCTACAGCCTGCTGATACTCCTTCCTCGTTAATCCATTTAATGCTTCTAAATTCCATTTCCTAACCCGCCGCCCTTGCCTTATCTTCTTGAAACGAACGTTACATTTCATAACAACTAAATTGTGGTCAGAGTCCCCATCCGCTCCTGGGAAACTGTGCGAATTTATCACACTGTTCCTAAACCTGTGCCTAACCATAATATAATCTAACTGATACCTTTCTGAGTCACCTGGCATTTTCCATGTATACCTACGCCTTTTGTGGTGTCTAAACCATGTGTTGGTGATGACTAACCCCTGTCTCCTGCAGAATTCAATTGCTTTCTCCCCGCGTTCATTCCTCGTGCCTAACCCATAGTCCCCCACCTCACCCCCATCTCTTCCTTCGCCTACCATCGCATTCCAATCCCCCATCACTATCTAATGTTTCCCTGCAGGAACACTCGCGATGATATACTCTAACACATCGTACATCCTATCGACTTCTTCCTCCTTGTGGTTGCTCGCTGGCATGTATACCTGAATAATGACCAAGTTCGTCGGCTCTGCTTTAATCTGTACGAGTAAAATTCTATCTGTCGCTTGCTCTATGTTGACTACGCTTTTTCCTACCCCTTCATTTAAAATTACGGCAACCCCTCGTTGGCTCTCGTCCTCGCCGCTGTATATCACTCTATAATTGTCACTCCAGTAATCCCCGCTATCCTTCCATCTCACCTTGCAGAGACCTAAAACATCTATATTACCTCTTTCCATCTCTCGCTTAATATTTTCTAATTTGCCTCTCCTCAACATTGTCCTGACGTTCCAGGTTCCTATTCTAACTACTTTCGTCTTCTTCTGCATCTTCTGTCCTGCTGCTGTTATGTCTCTCCCGCAAGGATTTCGTGGGATGACGACCGCGGAAGCCTTGCCTCCCCCGCTGCCGGGCACGACACACGGCCCTTTGGGCCGAGTCCCGCAGTTGCCAGGACTCAATTTCTGTTTTGCGTCCATCATATTTTCTTGGGAATGATAATTGACGTGGTTTCCCGTTGCCTTCCTCAATAGTGTTTTTAACGTGACACCATCACTTAATGGCCGCCCCACTGGGGTCAGACGCCATTGCAGCCGCCTCTGAGGAACAGACGCTGCGTGGACTACCTTTCGTCTGGCTCCTAACCTTCGACCTATCTGGCATGGGTGACCCTTCCAGGAGTAATTATTATTACTCCTGCCAGCACAGCTCTAGAGGTCATCGGAATACACAAGTCCTTCCACCACGACAAGGTTTTAGTCCATGGGAGGGGGGGAACAAGTATATAATCAATTAAATGAAACGTTTCATTGATGGAGAAAATACTCTAATTCCATAGACGACAAAAAGGAACAATATTTTTGGGAATTTTTTGTAAGTTTAATTTCACATCCATCAATAATGTAAATAGGTACGTATAGAAAAATGCCTTTTCTGAAACACGCCACCATGTTTATCCGACACTTTATGATAGTTATCATTTTTGACGTCGACTGAAACTCGTATTCGCTGTTTTCAAACAATTCCCCTCGGCCTTCAACATCCTGCTGCTTCTCTAGCCACTCATTCTCTGATTTCTTCCAAACGACTTAAATTTCCTCCTCATATGCCTCGCAATTTGTCCACCTCCCTGCCCAAAACAATTTGAAGAAATCTGGATCGAGGAAGAGAGAAGAAGGAGGGATAAATACGACGCATTTATTTCTCCTCCCGAGCTGCAAATGGATCTAACGGGTGTGTGCACCCGCACCGTCCCTCTCTGGGGTCACGTTAGTGGTGCATACACACGTCCCTTCGCCCCGTGTCCATCCTCGGCCGCATCATCCCTCCCGGAAGTCGAAATTTTGGAGGAGAACTCTTGGGGAGTAAGATAATGAAAGATTCGGGGTCCCCATTCGTAATAAACGGAAAAAAAGAGATACGTAAATGGGATCTTGCGCCAGCGGAATGAGCCGAGAAAGAGAGAGAAAGAAAGCACGGCAAAGAAGCAAGAAATGTAAGAAGAGGTTTCTGACCGGACGCGACAAAAATTAACACTCTGCGAGCCTTCCCTGTCCGAGTGGGGGTGGAATTTTCGGACATCCAGTTACGTTTCACGACTGCGGCAAACGGACTGCCTTTCCTGGACCGGGAAAAGTTCCTCTCTCTTCAGGGATTAAATTCTTGGAAAGTAAGGGACGCAAAACGATTTTGCTCTCAAAGGATAGGCATTTAATTCGATGTTTGTCAAAAATTCGGTTTGATGTTTTTGAAATGAAATCCCCTCCTCCACGGTGGACCACTTCATTGCCTCGCCATCCAGTCCGGGAGTTGAGTTGGATAGAATTTGATGCATCACGTAGTCGTCGGACAAGACTAGGACTTATAGAAAGATATAGAATGCATGGGTTTAATAATGGCATACTAGAATTAACGAGTAAGCGAATTATTATGGCTCCATATTACATTAGTAGATTGGACCACCACGATGAAATTACAACAAACGAGTTTACACGTTCACTATTAGATTCAAGTACTCGTTCTTCCCTCGGACTCTATGCAGCAATAGCAAACTCCTACTTAACCAATCCTAAACTTTAAAGTCATAAAGTAAAATTTAAAGTTTCACTAAGACATATTCATTATTTTTTTGCTGGATCGCATGAGGATGGCGAGTGTGATAGAATAACAGTTCGGCCTGAGGAAGGCCTCAAAAAGGCCGAAAGCTTAAACTTCCAGAAATGTGAGGGTCCTTTTACGTGTTCTCTATTTATATTGTTGTGTTCTATTGCGCCATTCAAATTATGTGTTTTCAGGAATATAATTGTATATATTCACATATAAATGTATATATATTTATGTGTGTATGTCTAAAAACATATATTGGGTGGGAATCATCAGGGTACAACCAGTGACTTCTTATACCCTGACAAAGGTGTCTGGGACCACCGAAATACTGACGCGAGTTGTTTTGTTTTGGTATATATATATATACATATATTTTTTTTAAGGATTTTTGATTTCTTGCAGCAGTTTCATTGCCGCGACTGCGGTGGATCCGCCTCTTCGGAATCCAAATTGGCTTTTGTGAAGTTGATCCCCTTCACCAACGACTTCTTCAATTTTCTATTTGATGATTCATTCGAGCATTTTCCCCATTTCGGGTAGTAGTGTTTATGGGCCTGTAAGCCTTACGATCAGAGGGGTCTTTTTCTTTAGATTTTAAGATGGTGCATAGGACACAGATAAGCACTGTAGCTCGTCAATTCATTTGTCTACATCTACAGAAGACCCCACAAGCCACTGCAAGGAGTATGGCCGAGGGACTAATAGAATCGGCCATGCATTCAATTCATGCACCGAGTGACTATAAAACACTCTTTCCTCGGATTAATGTTGTAGTAGTATTAAATAGGGGAGGCGACCGACGCCCGAGGCCATTTGCGCCCCTAGGGATGGACATTGAAGGGTGGAGAAAAACCCGGCGTTAGCATTAGCCTACTCTCCTTGAAAGGCGCCAAGGGTTCCGCAGCTTAACTTTCCATCCGACGGACCGCGTACTCACTCAAAGTACTCTCCACAAAGCATCCCGAGTAGGGATCGAGACACTACTGTAAACTATTCGACGCCATTGGGATTCGAACCCAGGCCCTCTAGGTGGTCAGCAAGTACGATAACAACCGCACCATCTCTATCAATATCCCTCGTATTAATGCTCTTGCCCTTTACATCTACATCTACTCAACACCCCGCAAGCCGCCGAAAGGGCGTGTGGCGGGGGATGTTAGGGCACCACCCGTAAATTAGGAAAAAAAAACCGCATGCAAAAGCCACAAATTTATAGCCCACAAACCAAATATGGTAAACATTCATGCAAGAACCCTGTCGCTCAAACCCTTTCACACCCATGCAAACCCACAAACTACCAACCAACATACACATGCACAATCTTTGAATTTTAAATTTTGTTCCGAATTGTAACTTAAATGTTTTTCATATTTCTAAATGGACTTCGGATTCTTACTATTATGATTTCTGATTGTTCTGGGGAAGAGTGAGTATTTGAATCTATCTCTATTGGAATCTATCTCCCTTATTTTATCTTTATGGTCTGATCTACTTAAGTCGTGTGGGGCCATTATTATTCCTTTTGTGTCATCGTTAAACTCGCTGGTTCTGAATCTTTCTAAAAGTTTAAGTCTCGCTTCTTACCTTTCGTATTTCAAGGGGCTCCCAGCCTAATTCCCATAAGAGACCTGTTACACTTGTGCTCTTGTCATATATATTTTTCACGAATATGGCGGATTTTCTCTGGAATTTATCTACTTCTTTTTGCCAGATTTTCTCCCAAGGATCCCAAATACTTGCGGCATATTCCAAATGTGGTCTAACTAGAGCAAAATAACACCTCTCTTTAACTTTCTCATTACATTTCCCCACCACCCGTTTAATGAAGCCCAGTTTCTTTAAAGCGGAACCGCATATTGTCCTGATATGTGCTCTCCATGAAAGGCGTTGTGTTACAACTACCCCCAAATATCTTACTTGTTTGGCCGTAGTCAGTACTGAACCCTCTATTTTGTAGTTTATGTCCTGTCCGCCACTTCCTTTGTTCCAAAATTTCAAAACTGCGCATTTGTCTATATAAAGCATTAATTTTCCCATTTCCCAAACCCCATTTCGTGCACCAATCCGAGATTGTGTTTAAATCTCTAGAGAGTAGCTCGTGATCTAGTTGGCTCCTTATTTCCCTGTATACCACCGTGTCATCAGCAAATAACCTGAGATTACTACTAACGTGTGCGCTTAAGTCATTAATGTATATTAAGAATATAAGAGGCCCTATTACACTTCCCTGGGGGACGCCTGATGTTACATCTCTTTGAGCACAACCCATCGATGACTACTATTTGATTGCGATTTGACAAGAAGTCTCTATTCCAATTAATAATTTTCTCATTGATTCCATAGAATCTAAGTTTGTGTAACAATTTATTGCGTGGGACTTTATCGAAGGCCTTTTTGAAATCGAGGAGTACTGCGTCACCTTGTGTGTTGTTTTCTCCCGATCTAAGTATATCGTGAATAAAAAGACCTAATTGTGAATTCTATGGTCTCAGGCTCAACTTTGTGGAGGTTCATTTTCGCTTAACATGAATACACTTTGTAACTTCCACACAATTTTTATTCGTACTACCGGTTTCAACGCTTCGGCGTCATCATCAGTTACCTGATGATGACGCCGAAGCGTTGAAACCGGTAGTACGAATAAAAATTGTGTGGAAGTTACAAAGTGTATTCATTTTAAACGAAGACCTAATTGTGTTTCGCAAGATGTGCTCTTCCTAAATCCGTGCTGATTGTGGCTTAGTATTTTCCTACTATCAAGAAACCTCTTTATGTTACTGATAATAATGTGTTCTAATATTTTACATGAGATCGATGTCAAAGAAATGGGTCGGTAACTGGTTGGTTTATCCCTATCCCCGCCTTTATAAATGGGAGTTATATGGGCTAGCTTCTAGTCGCGAGGAACTGAGCCATCTTCTATCGATTTAAGGAAAACAATTTCTAAAAACGATGCAATGTCTTCGGCCAACTCCTATAATATTCTAGCAGGTATTTCTTCCGGACCAGGTGATTTGTATGGTTTGATGCTACGTAGTAGATGTTCTATTCCATTCTTGGTCAGTGTTATATCGCTCATGCACACCCCGGGTGGGAGTGGAGGATCGTTTGGTGGATTTGTGTCTTTATTGTAGACGCTCTGGAAAAACTTGCTTAAAATGTTTGCTTTTTTCACGCTTTCTGTAATAATTTCTCCGTTTTCTGTCTTTAAAGAATGTACAGTTGGACGTTTACCCTGTATTTCACTACATAGGAACAGAATGACTTTGGATTTTCCTCCAGATATTCGCTTAGCATTTTAGATTTAAAAGAGCGCACCAAGACAGATTTGAGTCGTCACAAACGCACCGTTAACATTTAGACTGAAACCGACAGATCGCGTTTAGTAGTTTATGAATACGCAAACAGGAATTTGTGAACGGACTTCAAAGATGTCCAACGGACGTGAATTGAACAAAACTTGTGAGGTGATATCGATGTGGTGGGAGGCATGTAATATGCCTTCAACCACAACACCCCGTTCAACCAGTGTTACAGTGTTTCCGTTCTAGCATCCTTTCCCCCATCCGATAACCCTATTAAAATAAAAACGATGGAAATGGCATTTATATTGCTGTGCAAAGCCTATCAACATCCGGGCCTCAATGTCGTTCACTAATCATAGAGGGTTGAAGTGGACTGCCGCAGATTTGTTTCATGTGGGATAGTGGGATATTTTGTTCATCCGGAAATATTTTGTCATTCTTTGCCTGGGTTCTGATTCGTCAAGTCCTGATGATGACATTGTGAGTTGACACCTAGGTCGCAGATGTTTCAATGTCTGCGGATTGATAGTTTGTTTTCTGTGCCGCTTGGGAATTATTTCCACATCCTCCTTCTCATTCCTATCCCATCTCCGCTCCCCTCTGGCCTCTCTTCAACCCTTTCCCCTTCCACCCATCCCCCACAACCCGTTCACCTCTTCCCACGTCCCCTTCTCTCTCTCTCCCACATACCTTTCACCATTCAGTCCTAACTTATCTTCAAAGGAAGACGGAGCACAATTTCATCGAAATTATCAAGAAATAATGTGTGAGTGTTCCTTTTATGTGTTCTCATATTGTGTTGATGTCTAAGCTATATATATATGCGGGTCGCGGTGGTCTAGTGGATAGAGCGTTGGACTACTGACCGGAGGGTCCCGAGTTCGATTTCCGGGCAAGGCAATTTGGGCACCTGCAGCTCCACCGATGCTAGTTGAATTTTTGGGTACCAGATCTTCCTGGGAGCCATAACCGGAACAGGGAAAGGAACTGGCCCCCCTACCCTGATGTGTGAATATCCACACGCCGTCGGGTTTAGTACATGGGTGAACTCTACCATTACCTACTAAACCAACCTTCGGGTTGATTACTGTGTTTATGGTTTATATATATATATATATATATATATAAACCATAAAAAACCATAAACACAGTAATCAACCCGAAGGTCGGTTTAGTAGGTGATGGTAGAGCGTATATATATATATATATATATATATATATATATATATATATATATATATATATATATATATATATATATATATATATATAACTTTTGGACGGCACAATAGAACACAGAATAAAACATAACACGTAAAAGGACACTCACACTGTAGATGATTTAAGCTTTCAGCCTACTCCGAGGCCTTCTTCAGGTCAGACTAAGGTACAGACTGAAGTCAGTCTGATCTGAAGAAGGCCTCGGAGCAGGCCGAAAGCTTAAACCATCTACAGTGTGAGTGTCCTTTTACGTGTTATCTGTTTTATTCTGTGTTCTATTGTGCCGTCCAAAAGTTATATTGCTCTTGTGGGTACTTCCGCATCATCGATATATATATATATATATATATATATATATATATATATATATATAATGACGACGGCGGGGCCGTCGAAACGTCAATACATATTGTAAGTGTCCTTCATTTATTTTTCTGTGCGCTGAATATTTTGTATCCGTGTGTTTGTTTTTGCGTCGCCGGAGAGCGTCAACCTCAAAGATATAATATATATATATATATATATATATATCATTATTTTCTTGGGAATGATAATTGGGGTGGTTTCTCGTTGCCTTCCTCAACAGTGTTTTTAACGTGACAACATCACTTAATGGCCGCCCCACTGGGGTCAGACGCCTTTGCAGCCGCCTCACTGAGGATCAGACGCTGCGTGGACTACCTTTCGTCTGGCTCCTAACCTTCGACCTATCTGGCATGGGTGACCCAACCAGGAGCAATTATTATTACTCCCGCCAGCACAGCTCTAGGGGTCATCGGAACACACAAGCCCTTCCACCACGAAAAGGTTGTAGTCCATGGGAAGGAATATATATATATATATATATATATATATATATATATATATATATATATATATGTATATATATATATATAATTTTTTTTATTAGATCATACACGAGGTCCGTCCAGAGTCACCTTTTAAAGTGAACCTTGAACCCTCGCGGGGCCGATTAGGAACTGGTGACCTCATCGTTTCTCCTCCCGGGATTACAATCGCGCGTGGAAACCGGACAAAAAAGAGCATCGCGGCCTTTTAATTTCGATTCCCGTATTCACCTACCCCACCCACTCCCACGGCGCGCTCTCCCCTCCCGCGAACTCCCCCTCCACCAAGTGCCAACGAACCCACTGGGAAGGGGGGTGATGGAGGGAAGAAAGGATCGCAGGCGAGCGAGTGCGGCAACTTCCGCGTTTATGTTTTCGCACGAGCAGAGCCGTGGAGCGGCGACAGCAGCTGCTCATCACTCGTCGCAGTTGATAGGAGGAGGGGCATTCGGGGGCAGGCAGGACGGCACTCAATGCCGGCCGGCGCGCTGCAAATTGAACTCACAATGAGATCCTGCGGGCCGCTTCCTTCCTTTCTCGATCGGGTGGCGCGAACCTTCGGGGAGCTTCTCTGTTGGGGGCGAGGGGAAGCAAATTATGCGCCAGTAAACACCTATGTATCAGAGATATCGAGAGCAGAGGAATCGGGTGGAATATCGATCGTATTCATTTGCTTGAAATAAAATGATTCGACTTTTTAGGGTACTGCGTTCAAACCGGTGGTCTTCATCAGTCGAGATGGCTTCCCTGATCGGTGGGAAAAGCATATTCTGCGCCCGCGTGTATGGATAAATGTTTCATGCATCGGATGCAGAATATAACACAGTTATCAACCCGAAGGTCGGTTTGATAGGTGAGGTTAGAGCTCACCTAATACTAATCCCTATACCGCGGGTGATATTCACACTTCAGGATAATAAGGGGAGGAAGGCAGTTCCTTTCTCTGCACAGCTTATAGCTTCACAGGAATGCCTAGTATCCGAAAAATCACACAGCTTGGGTTCGGCTGAATGTGCCCAGAGAGACTTGTCCGGGAATTAAATCAGGCCCTTCAGTCAGTAACCCGGTGTTCTACGCACGTGGTTATTATGTCCTCAGATTCAATATATAGTACGGGCAGGTTATCGGTCATAACATATTGATCATATGTAATCAGAATGATTGCATATGATCAATATGTTGATTGATATAAACAAATAAGAAAAAACACTCTTTTTTAAAGAGAACAAATGTTGAATGGAACCAGCTGCCTGGAGGTTTGTTTGAGGCCTTTCCTTCCAATTTTAGGAGCTTTAAGAAGAATTGTAAAGCAGCCACTGGGTGATAAACGTCATAGATCAGTGATTATTATATTATTGTACCTATTAAAATGTTGTTTGTATGTGACGTGGACGGCATTACAAGTTGTGTTTCAAAAGTGAATGATGTGTTAACGGGAAGCGATTTTGAACGGAATATGGAATTGAAGAGTACGTGATGATGGACGGAGTGCGGCCATGGACGGTGCGTAGTACGTTCTCGAATGGTGTAAACCTAGCCCACGGGTGGTATGGTGAATGTAATAATGTAGTTGGTAATCCTTTAAGTGTCATTGTCTATAAGAGCTTTGTCTATCTGTTCTTCTTGTGATGCATGTATTATACATGCAAACACGAAATATTCATTCCCCTGGAAATAGGTATAAGGAAATGAGATGGGAACGCACGTAAACGACGAACACAGGAGAGGTGGGGAACTCGGAATAGAGCAGATCGCAAGTGCAAAAATATTTCCTTGACCGGGACTTGAACACCGGATCTTTCTCTGTGTTCTTCCTTTATATATGTCACCATCTCTTTTCCTTATGTCTGTTACATGTGAATGAATATGTGTTCGCTAGATGGCGGGTTTTCGTGTTTGAATGTGTATTTGGCCTATGTGGCTCGTATCTTTCTTCTGGCAATGCATGCACTGCCAGAAAAACGCACTGTTCCTCTTTTTTTATGACGTTGCATGATTGCTTCACTTACTACGCTTGTGTCGTCTATTTCTCCTTTGGTGGGTGAAACAGCTCCCTAACGCCAATGAATCTGGGTACTCGGCTGAATAAACCCCCCGCAGATTTCAGTGTAAATTACGTTTCCTCGATAGACCAAGTGGTTAGAGCATCGGTCCGGAAAGTCGAAAGTATTTGACAATGCGAAATAGAATCTCCGCTTAACTCGTCCCGAAGATCCAGACTTGGCAGCACCAGACTGACTCCTATTCCCAAAAGATAAATCCTCCCTTAAAGGACGCCATCATGGGACCCTAAGTGCCGTTAAAGACTCCTGCACGCGTACCCTTAATGCCCTTCCGAAATCCGCCAAACAGGGGACCTTCCAGTCGTGGAAAATGTGTGCCGACGCTCAAGGAAAAAGTACTTTGAAGAATTTTGAGGGATTGTAGCAATACCTGAAAAAAAACTTTTGTTCCGAAAATTTTCCGGATACCTGTTAAGTGTAGATTTGACAACTGTTGTCAAATCTATGCATTTCTTTCTTCCAAGTGGGTCTCAAACTTCCGCACTCTTATCCTTTCCCGCTACCTCCTCCCAAACTCCCCCACTCTTTCAATACAAACCCGACCTCCAAGGCATTTACAACCTCCCCCCTCCTCCCAAAGGTCCTCCGGTTTTCCCCAGGCGCCAACCACCGCCGAAGGGTTCCAACACTTCCCCCCCCCCCTCCGACAATTCCCATGACATTGTGAACCTTTCCAACACCAGCCTGTCTGAGAACGAAATTTCCGTACTAAGTAAAGGCCTATCCTTCTCTCCCACACCAAAAATTAACCAAATCAATCTACTCACCAACACACTCAATTTCTGCCGAAACCGTCGTTGGCGCGCATTTTGGAAATCGCAAAGTAACTCTTCGAGTCAAATTAAAACCAATCCCGCACTCAACAAATTCCGCCCGGCCTCCACTCATGAGCCAAAACCCCTACCTAGTAATCATCCCGTGGAAATATTCATACGCCTCCTTCTCCAAAAAGTCTCTAATAAATCCTTCACACAATCTCTAAAACCAAGAAATAACCTTTCCACAAACAAACGTCATGCCCTTAAAACCCTACAGGCCAATCCCAACATCGTGGTCACCACCGCCGATAAAGGCTCCTCAGTCGTAATTTTAAACACCCAAGACTATATTTCCAAAGCCCTCAGTCACCTCAACGACACATCCACCTATACCACTCTCACCGACAACTCTACTCCAACCTTCCAAAAGGAAATTCGGTCTCTTCTCCTCCAATTTGGGCCAGAAAAAGGCCTCACCTCCCAAGACATATCCCTACTCTCACCCCCAAACCCCAGAACACCCCAGTTTTATCTCCTCCCAAAAATACAAAAACCCAACATCCCCTGTCGCCCTATAGTTTCTAGTTTCAACTTTCCCACCGAAAGAATCTCCGCATTCCTTGATCACCACCTACAACCTATCGTACTCTCATTGCCCTCCTTCACGAAAGACACGTATCACTTCCTCCACCGTTTAAACTCTGTCTCCATTCCCTCCACCTCCAACCTGCTTATGGCCACCATCGACGTCACCTCCCTCTATACTTCTATTCCCCATGCAGAAGGCCTATCCTCCCTCCGACACTACCTTTCTCTACGCCCCTCACCCCAGTGCCCCTAGACCGAATTTCTCCTCATTCTCGCCACTGTCGTCCTGACCAAAAATACATTCTCTTTCCAAAACTGTTTTTATCTCCAAACGAAAGGAACAGCGATGGGAACGAGGATGGCGCCATCGTACACCAATCTTTTCATGGGCTACCTTGAAGAGAATTTCCTTTCACAGCAACCCTTCCAACCTCTTTTCTGGGTCCGCTACATTGACGACATTTTTATGCTCTGGACACACGGCTCTGAGTCTCTTGGCAATTTTTATCGGCCTTAAATTCTTCTTTCACTGTTAAATTCACTTCGTCCATTTCAGACTCCACCATCACCTTTCTTGACACAGACATCTCAATTCACAATGACAAATTCACCACTTCAGTACACATAAAAGCCACTAATCATCAACAATATTTACACTATACTAGTAGTCATCCTTCTCATACCAAACGCTCAATTTCCAACTCTCTCTCTATCCGCAGACATCGGATTTGCAACACCACAGCTATCCTCAAAAAATACCTCCACAATCTACATCATGCCATCCACAAACGCGGTTACCCAGAAAAGCTCCTACAGGATAAAATCTAGCGCTCCACCCGACCACACACGCCACAGAATAAAAACCTCACATCTGACGATGGACTCAACCTTTGCACAACCTATTTCCCCGGCTCCCACAGACTGAAAACCCTTCTCAAAGAACTTTATCCTATATTAAATGAAAATGACGCGACCACATCCTTACTGCCCCAATGCCAATCTAAGAAACCTGAGATCCACCAACCCTGTGGCACCCCGCCCTGGCGAATTTCCACATATTTCCCCTGCCTGCAATCGCCCCCGATGTAAAATATGTCTGCTGATCAGAACTGCTCCCCTCTCCCCACATCCCCTCATTGTCCCTTCTCCCCGTTCCCACGCTAAATGCCTCTCAAAAAATGTTATCTATCTTTTGTCGTGCAAACAATGCACCTCATTCTACATAGGCGAATGCATTACCCCCTTATCCATCCTAGTGAACAATCACCGCTACTCATGTAATTCTGCTTCACTCTCTTCTCTTCCTATCCCTTTACATGCAAGTTCACACAGCCTATCATTTGAGTAATGCTTTTCCCCACAAGTTCTAGAATCCCTACCCGATTCAGCCACCAACATTGAGGTGAGAACTCGCGAATCCGCATACATCCTAAATTTCCGATCCTTTAAAATTCCCACCCTTAACCGCCATCTTTAATTCCTTCCCAACAATCCCTACACCTTCCGCCCCCCCTCCCCCCCCAGGCACTCTTCCCTCAAAACCTCTCAGTCTGACCTGAAGAAGGCCTCGGAGTAGGCCGAAAGCTTGAATCATCTACAGTGTTAGTGTCCTTTTACGTGTTATCTGCTTTTATTCTGGGTTCTATTGTGCCGTCCAAAAGTTATATTGCTCTCATGAGTACTTCCGCATCATCGATATATATATATACACATATATATATATATGTATGTAGGTATATATATATATATATATATATATATATATATATATATATATATATATAACCATAAACACAGTAATCAACCCGAAGGTCGGTTTAGTAGGTGATGGTAGAGCTCACCCATGTACCAAGCCCGACGGCGTGTGAATATTCACACATCAGGGTAGGGGGGGCCAGTTCCTTTCCCTGTGCCGGTTATGGTTTCCCAGGAAGACCTGGTACCCGAAAAATCAACTAGCTTGGGTGGAGCTGCAGGTGCCCAAAGTGCCTTGCCCGGGAATCGAACCCGGGACCCTCTGGTCAGTAGTCCAACGCTCTACCCACTAGACCACCGCGACCCGCATATATATATATATATATATGTATATATATATATATATATATGTATATATGTATATAATATATATAATTATATATATATATATATATATATATATAGATAGTGCGGAAGTACTCACGAGAGCAATATAACTTTTGGACGGCACAATAGAACACAGAATAAAACAGATAACACGTAAAAGGACACTCACACTGTAGATGACTCTGAGTCTGACCTGAAGAAGGCCTCGGAGTAGGCCGAAAGCTCAAATCATCTACAGTGTGAGTGTCCTTTTAAGTGTTATCTGTTTTATTCTTTGTTATATATATATATACACACATATATATATATATATACATATATACATATAAATTCACTGATAAGTCATAACAAACACAGAAACCAAAACACAAAAGAGGAAAAACTCACTGGTTCTCGAATTTTCGGTGGTCCAACCACCTTTCTCAAGAGGAATTAGGAACAGAACTCTACATACATATATATATATATATATATATATATATATACAAATATATATATATATATATATATATTCCCTCCCATGGACTACAACCTTTTCGTAATGGAAGGGCTTGTGTGTTCCGATGACCCCTAGAGCTGTGCTGGCGGGAGTAATAATAATTACTCCTGGAAGGGTCACCCATGCCAGATAGGTCGAAGGTTAGGAGCCAGACGAAAGGTAGTCCACGCAGCGTCTGTTCCTCAGTGAGGCGGCTGCAATGGCGTCTGACCCCAGTGGGGCGGCCATTAAGTGAGGCTATCACGTTAAAAACACTATTGAGGAAGGCAACGGGAAACCACCTCAATTACCATTCCCAAGAAAATAATGAAGGACGCAAAACAGAAATTGAGTCCTGGCAACAGCGGGCTCGGCCCAAGGGACCCTGTGTCGTGCCCGGCAGCGAAGGAGGCAAGGCTTCCGCGGTCGTCATCCCACGACACCCTTGCAGGGAAGTAATAACAACAGCAGGACAGAAGACGCAGAAGAAGGCGAAAGTAGTTAGAATAGGAACATGGAACGTCAGAACAATGTTGAGGAGAGGCAAATTAGAAAATATTAAGCGAGAGATGGAAAGAGGTAACATAGATGTTTTAGGTCTCTGCGAGGTGAGATGGAAGGATAGCGGGGATTACTGGAGTGACAATTATAGAGTGATATACAGAGGCGGGGACGAGAGCCAACGAGGGGTTGCCATAATATTAAATAAAGGGGTAGAAAGAAGCGTAGTCAACATAGAGCAAGCAACTGATAGAATATTACTCGTTGAGATTAAAGCAGAGCCGACGAACTTGGTCATTGTTCAGGTATACATGCCACCGAGCAACCACAAGGAGGAAGAAGTCGATAGGATGTATGATGAGTTAAAGGATATCATCGCGAGTGTTCCTGCAGGGAAACATTAGATAGTGATGGGGGGTTGGAATGCGACGGTAGGCGAAGGAAGAGATGGTGGTGAGGTGGGGGACTATGGGTTAGGCACGAGGAATGAACGCGGGGAGAAAGCAATTGAATTCTGCAGGAGACCGGGGTTAGTCATCACCAACACATAGTTCAGAGACCACAAAAGGCGTAGGTATACATGGAAAGTGCCAGGTGACTCAGAAAGGTATCAGTTAGATTATATTATGGTTAGGCAGAGGTTTAGGAACAGTGTGATAAATTCGCACAGTTTCCCAGGAGCGGATGCGGACTCTGACCACAATTAAGTTGTTATGAAATGTAACGTTCGTTTCAAGAAGATAGGGCAAGGGCGGCGGGTTAGGAAATGCAATTTAGAAGCATTAAATGAATTAACGAGGAAGGAGTATCAGAAGCTGTAGAGAAAACAATGGATGACGATAAAGAACTGAGTACTATCGAAGAAAAATGGGAATGTATCAAGAAAAGGATAATGGAAGCCGCTAAAGACACTATAGGAACCGTTAACGGGAAAAGGATAAGGAAACCATGGGTAACGGATGAAATGATTGCAAAGGTGGACGAGAGAAAAAGATGGAAGAATCTAAACACAGAGTTAGGCAAAATGAAGTACAAAGAGTTAAACAATAAATTGAGAAGGGCCACAAATAAAGCAAAAGAAGAATCGTAGAAAACGCAATGCGAGGATATGGAAATTTTACAGAAGAAGGGTGAAATTGGTGCTCTAAACAGCAGGGTTAAGTTATTATCGGGAAGTAAGAAGGGAAGATCTGTGCTAACAGTGAAAGATAAGTGGGGTAAGATAATAGTTGAACCAGGAAAAATACAAGAGAGATGGAAGGAATATATAGAAACACTGTATGGTAAAGAACTTGGGCGACAGGGTTAGACATAGAAAACAAAAATGACGTAGAAGAAGATTGCTTAGGTCCATGCATACTCGACGATGAAATAGAAAGGGCATTAAAGGAGATGAAAGCAAATAAGGCCGTGTGGGTAGACAAAATTCCTGTGGAACTGTTGGAATGTTTAGGAAAATGTGGGAAGTAGATTGATGACTGTGGATATGGACTGATTCGTAGTAGCTATGAGGAAGGAAAATGGCCGGAAGTTTTGTGAGTGAGAAAAAAGTAAAGGCTATGTCACTTGAGGATTACCGAACAATAAGTTCGATATCGCACGCAGCTGAAGTTTTTCTCAGGAACATTAACAAAAGGATAGAGAATAAGGCAAATGATTACTTAGGGGATGATCAGTTTGGGTTTAGGAAGGGAAGAGGTACGCGTGATGCCACTGCAGTAATGAGATCACTAGTCGAGAGGAATATAGAATACAACCAGGACATTTTTGCCTGTTTTGTAGATTTCGAAAAAGCGTTTGATAGAGTGAATTGGGAAAAATTAATGCGTGTATTGCAGAAAACAGCAATGGATTGGAGGGAAGGAAGACTGATCCGCAACCTGTACATGTTTCAGACTGCTCAGGTGCGAGTGGGGAACGGAGAGTCCGGATGGGCAGTGTTGGGAAGCGGGGTAAGGCAGGGTTGCCCATTGTCACCGGTGCTGTTCATCGTATATGTGGAGGAAATGAAGGAAGAGGCATGGGAAGAACTGGAGGTAGGAATGAAAGTCGGAGGGGAATTGGTAAAATCGGTTAGGTTTGCTGATGACCAAGCATTAGTTGCTCAGTCAGCCAAGGGGTTTCAAGTATTGCTGAGTGAATTGTAGTTTCAGTGTGATAAATATGGGATGAGAATCAATATAAATAAAACAAAGGTTATGCGATTTTCCAGAAAGAAAAAGGCTAAGCTATATATTAAAATAGGCGGGGAAAGAATAGAGCAGGTAGAGCAGTTTACAAATCTTGGAAGTGTTTTGGACCAATACGGTCAAAGTGGTAGGGACGTAAGGAGAATTGCGCTAGGCAAGGAGGCTTTCTCAAGGAGGAGGGAGTTGATGACGGGGACGTTGATTAGGGATGTTAAGGCAAGACTCGTGAAAACTCTGATATGGAGCGTAGCAATGTACGGCGCGGAAACGTGGTCACTGAAGCAGGAGGATAGACGTAGATTGGAGGCTTTTGAAATGTGGGTGTGGAGAAGAATGGAGAAGGTGAAATGGACCGAAAGGAAAATAAATGAGGAAGTACTGGAGATGGTGGGTGTGGAGAGGGGTTTGTTGAGAGAAATCCTATGGAGGGAGGAAAAATGGATGAAAGGCGTATTGAGCGGTAGTGGAATGTTGAAGAAGGTAATAGAGGGGAGAATGTTGAGCAAGCGAGGAAAGGGTAGGAACAGGGTAGGGATGTTGGATGGGATGAAGGGAGGAAAGAAGTACACAGAGATGAAGAGGGACCTGATATAGATTAGTTTTCTAGGAGGGGAGTCACAAAAATGTTTATTTGATAGCTGTGTCCATTCCATTCCACGTCACATTTTCCACGACTGGAAGGTCCCCTGTTTGGCGGATTTCGGAAGGGCATTATGGGTACGCGTGCAGGAGTCTTTAACGGCACTTAGGGTCCCATGATGGCGTCCTTTAAGGGAGGATTTATCTTTTGGGAATAGGAGTCAGTCTGGTGCTGCCAAGTCTGGATCTTCGGGACGAGTTAAGCGGAGATTCTATTTCGCATTGTCAAATACTTTCGACTTTCCGGACCGATGCTCTAACCACTTGGTCTATCGAGGAAACGTAATTTACACTGAAATCTGCGGGGGGTTTATTCAGCCGAGTACCCAGATTCATTGGCGTTAGGGAGCTGTTTCACCCACCAAAGGAGAAATAGACGACACAAGCGTAGTAAGTGAAGCAATCATGCAACGCCATAAAAAAAGAGGAACAGTGCGTTTTTCTGGCAGTGCATGCATTGCCAGAAGAAAGATACGAGCCACATAGGCCAAATACACATTCAAACACGAAAACCCGCCATCTAGCGAACACATATTCATTCACATGTAACAGACATAAGGAAAAGAGATGGTGACATATATAAAGGAAGAACACAGAGAAAGATCCGGTGTTCAAGTCCCGGTCAAGGAAATATTTTTGCACTTGCGATCTGCTCTATTCCGAGTTCCCCACCTCTCCTGTGTTCGTCGTTTACGTGCGTTCCCATCTCATTTCCTTATACCTATTTCCAGGGGAATGAATATTTCGTGTTTGCATGTATAATACATGCATCACAAGAAGAACAGATAGACAAAGCTCTTATAGACAATGACACTTAAAGGATTACCAACTACATTATTACATTCACCATACCACCCGTGGGCTAGGTTTACACCATTCGAGAACGTACTACGCACCGTCCATGGCCGCACTCCGTCCATCATTACGTACTCTTCAATTCCATATTCCGTTCAAAATCGCTTCCCGTTAACACATCATTCACTTTTGAAACACAACTTGTAATGCCGTCCACGTCACATACAAACAACATTTTAATAGGTACAATAATATAATAATCACTGATCTATGACGTTTATCACCCAGCGGCTTCTTTAATTTGCCTTCAGATGTACAGATCTTCAGATCTAGATCTACAGTGTGAGAGTCCTTTTACGTGTTATCTGTTTTATTCTGTGTTCTATTGTGCCGTCCAAAAGTTATATATACATATATATATATATATATATATATATATATATATATATATATATATAGCATTGTTGAGTGAATTGGAGGTTCAGTGCGATAAATATGGGATGAGAATCAATATTAATAAAACAAAGGTTATGCGATTTTCCAGAAAGAAAAAGGCTAAGCTAAATATTAAAATAGGCGGGGAAAGAATAGAGCAGGTAGAGCAGTTTACATATCTCGGAAGTGTTTTGGACCAACACGGTCAAAGTGGTAGGGACGTAAGGAGAAGAATTGCGCTAGGCAAGGAGGCTTTCTCAAGGAGGAGGGAGTTGATGACGGGGACGTTGAGTAGGGATGTTAAGACAAGACTCGTAAAAACTCTGATAGGGAGCGTAGCTATGTACGGCGCGGAAACGTGGTCGCTGAAGCAGGAGGATAGACGTAGATTGGAGGCTTTTGAAATGTGGGTGTGGAGAAGAATGGAGAAGGTGAAATGGACCGAAAGGAAAACAAATGAGGAAGTACTGGAAATGG
Source organism: Hetaerina titia (assembly GCA_037158775.1). Classification (NCBI taxonomy): domain Eukaryota; kingdom Metazoa; phylum Arthropoda; class Insecta; order Odonata; family Calopterygidae; genus Hetaerina; species Hetaerina titia. The sequence goes on from CM073769.1 coordinate 143,547,901, forward strand.
TGGGTGAGGAGAGGGGTTTGTTGAGAGAAATCCTATGGAGGCAGGAGAAATGGATGAAAGGCGTATTGAGCGGTAGTGGAATGTTGAAGAGGGTAATAGAGGGGAGAATGTTGGGCAAGCGAGGTAAGGGTAGGAACAGGATAGGGATGTTGGACGGGATGAAGGGAGGAAAGAAGTACACCGAGATGAAGAGGGACCTGATATAGATTAGTTTGCTAAGTGGGGAGTCACAAAATGTTTATTTGATAGTTGTGTCCATCCAAAAACCTACCTTAACCGGTAGATTACCTAATAAAAATATATATATATACTACCTTGATCAAATTGTTCCCGGAATTTATTCAGAAAAGTTTATTCATCTAAATCTATATTGTCCCCTTCAAAGTAATCCCCATCGACTGCAACACACTTATGCCAGCGCTTGATCCAATCCTCGAAACATTTTTTATATTCGGTTTTCGGTATGTCCATCAGTGCTTCCTGCGATTTTTCCATTACTTCCTCTCGGCTGCTAAAACGCGTTCCCCGTAATGGTTTTTTAACTCGATTGAACAGAAAGAAGTCACACAGGGAGCCAAATCAGGTGAACTCGGTGGCTGTTGGATGGTATTTGTTGCATTTTTCGTCAAAATATTACGAATAATGATAGCACTGTGCGACGGTCTCTGGTCTCTTTCGGCGAATTGCTTCACGCAAACGTCTCATAACGCCCAAATAATACTCTTTGTTTACTGTCTGGCCTTCTGGCAAAAATTCATGATACACTACACCGTTGTAATCCATGAAAACCGTCAGCATTGCCTTCTTTTTTGACTGAAAACGACGTGGTTTTTTTGGTCTCGGCTCATTTGGTGAACGCCATTCACTTGCCTGATGTCTGGATTGCGTGTCGTACTCATAAACCCACGTCTCGTCTCCAGTAATGATCCTTTTGATGAATGTGGGATCGGATTCAGCCTCGCAGATCATGTCTTTTCGACGTCAACACGGTCTCTTTTTTGCATGAAATTGAGGTCTTTTGGCACCAACTTTGCTGCTACACGACGGAAACCCAAATCATTAACCACAATGTCTTGAACGGATCCATAGGCAATGTTCAAGTCCTCCGCTATTTCTCTGATGGTTAATTTGCGGTTATTGACCAATATTTCTTTTACTTTATCAATTTTTTCACCGACTTTCGATGTCGATGGTCTGCCACTGCGTTCATCATCTACGATTGACTCACGACCACTTCTGAACCGCTCGTGCCACTGGTAAACGACCGTTGTTTTTAGAGAATCGTTGCCGAAACACTTTTCCAACATTTCCAACGTCCGTGCGCCACTAAATCCGTTTTTTACGCAAAATTTAATACAAGTTCGTTGTTGCAAATTTAAATCCATTTCTGCAATTGTAAAAAATCGCCAACACACACAGAGATAGATGTACTCTTGGCTAGGTAACTTTTGCAAATGTCAAGTTATGACACTAAGATTTAAAGGGAATATCAACAACAGATGTACCAATTTAACAAAAAAAACAGGACTCAAATCGGAACGATGGGAGCGCCACACGGTGGTTATTCCGGGAACTTTTTGATCAAGGTAGTATATATATATATATATATATATATATATATATATATATATATATATATATATAAATTCACTGATAGTCATAACAAACACAGAAACCAAAACACACAAAGGGGGACTCACTGGTTCTCGAATTTTCGGTGGTCCAACCACCTTTCTCAAGAGGAATTAGGAACAGAACTGAGGCAGAGGAGGGCCCGAAAGCAGTGCATATATATATATATATATATATATCCTTTTAATGCTAGTGCTACATTTTCCTAATATCTCACTGTATTTACTTTCTCACGATGTTAATTATTAAGTACTATGTAGTTTACTGGGGCGTGAAAGTGTGGTGGCTAGAGCAGTGCTGATGATCGTTAAGCCCTGGGTTACTCTGATTGCAGATTATGTCCTTGGGGACATTCAACTTCATCGTGGCAGTATGAATCATCGGGTGTCATTCGGACTAGCCGGGGAAATCACTCACTCTCAAGGGTCTCAAAGAAATCCTCCCTCCACCCTCTGCGAATTTTACACGTCGTTTGGTTTGACGTTAGATGATTTCTAATGTCTCATACCTAATAAAACCGTCAAGGTTATCAAAGTGGTTTTACTCAGGGGTTTTTTGCTATATCATGGTTTACTTTTGTCGATTCGTTAAACAAATTGGTACTTAACTCTTTTTGAACTGTACAATTTTTGTTTTCCTTCAGTTAAAATGATTCTTCATAGTTTGCTTTTCTTAGCCGGCTAAAATTCTTCCCCTCCTGTTTAATATTTAAACCATGATCTAAACATGTTGTACTGTTTAAACATTTCGTATAATTCTTTGAACTTTAACTGAGGAACCATAGGCAAATTACGGTGTAGCTTAATGCTCCCGTATACAAAATAATATAAAATCGAATCTCATACAGTGTGTCTTTTCGAGAACTTTCATCATAATTCCACAGAGGCATATATTATTTTTTTGTATAATGCATGATAGGGTACAGAGAGGTGGTGAGATAATTAAGACCACGATAGTAGTTAGGAGAACGTAAGAGTGGTCGATGAAAACCTATCAAGATAACGCAGGACATTTCTCTTTACTAAGTTATAAAATATTCGCATTCAAGGGAAAATTAAATATTTTAATTCATCCTTACATGATTTTGATGCTCTCAGGGCAGCTTTAACAAATTATTTCCTTTCCTCACAAATCCAAGAAAAAATTAACCATATCTAATCGTATCGTTTCGTATCGTAATTGTTTTATATGAGTAATAATTCTTGCTCGGCCCCGTGATTCCTCTTAGAATTGATAATTATTGTAAATTTTCCACCTCATGAGACATTTGCGTAAACTTTCTGAGGGAAATGGGAGGAATCGCAAGAGTAAACTACAGTAGGTGTATTACCCTATAATTGAACGAATCCAATGTGGACTCCAGGGCTGGCACTCCTCTCTACCCAAGCGTCTTCCCCCCCTTAACTCACCCCTAGTCTTCTCTTCTTCTAGTTCGACTTCAACCCTGCCCTCATCCCTCAAATGCAACTGGCGAATAAAATTACGGAAAGTAGACTACTCACAATTGAATTCCTTGTTTGGGCCTATCTCTCGCCCTAGACCCGAGTAAATCTCATTCCCAACCCCCTCCTTCCATAGTTTCCTCAACCCTCCCTCCCCTTTGTCTTCCTCTCCTCCTCCCCCGGCGTCTCCCGCCACATCCTCTGCCCCCTTTCGCCCCCGGCACACTCCCTCTCCGAGTACACCTCGAGGTTGCATATTTGAGCGAGGCGTTGACCTCTGGAGAGCGGGACGGAAGGTGAAGGCTTTCGGCTGAGGGGCGCGGCGGCGCGGGGCAGGGGAAGGGGGGGAGAAGAAGGAAGAGTGCGGTCGGTCGTGATCAAGCGCCCCGCCGACTGCGCTCCTTCCCCACGATAACGGTCGGGGTGGGAGAGAGTGCGTGTGTGTGTGAGCACACCGGCCTTCCGCCTCTCGTGTCTCCCTCGCTTTGTGCCGATAGATATCCTCTCTCTCTCTCTCTCGAACTGGCCCTTTTTTATCTACCCTTTTTCCCCTTTGGAAATGTCTTTGCCCTCTCCCCCTCATCCCTCCTCCACCACCACATCCTCTCTCTCTCCAGCCACCCCCTCCCCCCGCCCTCACGCTCCACTCCGTCTCCGCTTCCACCGACTTACAGCTAACAAACACCACTTGAACGCACACGAGTGAAAAAAAGCCCGCACGGACTACCTACCCCCCTCTCCCTCCTCCCCTCTCCCACCCCCCTCCATCCCTCCCTCCCTCTCCTCCTCCCGCCCTCCCCCAGAAGTTTTGTATGATCTGAGGGGGTCGGATCATGATCACCTGGTACTTAGCTAAGAGCCTCCGTCCGTCTCCACGGCGGCGCGCGAAATTCGCGAATTCCGCGCTTTGCGGTTACAGAGACCCTTTCCCTCACCATGTGTCATCTGTTCCCTCTTCGGGGAGGCACCCGGGCACCCTGTAGTATGGTATACTATAAAGCAATAACGTAAAATATTAAAAAAAATTAGGAGTTCTAAGGTATCTGAAGGATATAAATTGAATTGAATGTTATCTTGCGCTGGTTAGGCCTCATTTAAAGTATAATGCTAGCGTATGGGATACTCTAGAAGTTGGATTGATTGCCGAATTAGATCGCGTGCAGCATAGAGGAGCAAGATGTGTAAAACATTGTAATGATAAACTTAGTGCGTAGCGTATCCAAAATATTAGAGTAGCTAGGCTGGTAATTACTCACGGAGCGAAGTTTAAATTACAGATTGAAACTCTTGCATAAATTGAATGGATGTCTCTTTGCCAATGATGTTGAAAATATAGGAATACCCTCATCGTGCTACGGAAGCAGAGATCTTGTCAATAAAATTATAGAGATATTAAGTGTAGAACCGATAGATTGAAGATGTTATTTTTTCCACGAATGATAGAGGATCAGAATAACATTTTTTGGCCGCGGTAGGGTCATGTTCGGGTAAAATTAAGCTGGTATGTATTCATTCCCTGCCACACACCCTAGCGGTGGCTTGCAGAAATATATATAAAAATATATATGGGTCGCGGTGGTCCGGTGAGTAGGGCGTTGGATTACTAACCGGAGGGTCCCGGGTTCGATTCCCGGGAAAGGCACTCTGGGCACCTGCAGCTCCACCCAAGCTAGTTGATTTTTCGGGTACCAGATCTTCCTGGGAAACCATAACCGGCACAGGGAAAGGAACTGGCCCCCCTACCCTGATGTGTGAATATTCACACGCCGTCGGGCTTGGTACATGGGTGAGCTCTTCTATCACCTACTAAACCGACCTTCGGGTTGATTACTGTGTTCATGGTTTTATATATACATATATCTATATCTATATTTAAAATAAAAAATCAATAAAATAAAGTTGTAATGCGAGGAGACTGTTAATAAGGTATATGTAATAAGAAAATGGTAAGAATTAAATAGACATGAATCACGTTGGCAATTCGAAAAACTGTTCCCATTCAAGTAGTTGGCATTCATTTAGATCCCTTATCATTCGGAGGAAAGCTGTCCCTTCTTTCTACAAGTTGTGTCCCTAATCTTGTTATCTTGATTCGATCAATTATTCAGAAAACAACGCGGGGTTAAGTTTGGATGGGGTATATAGAGGTATTACAGTGATATGAAACTGGGACCCTGGCGTGGGTCGTCGTCTGCTCTGTCAAAGGAAAACAATATACATGTATACTCAAATTTACATGGTTTGTATAAACAGTATCGGGAAAAGTTAAGGAAAAATAGATTTTTCTCAGATGTTGCTACAACGCCTCAACATTTTTCAAAGTACATCCCTTGAGCATCGACACACTTTTGCCAGCGGCTTTTTCACGACTCGAAGACTCCCAGGTATGCGAATTCCAGGAAGTCTTTATGGGTACGCGTGCAAGCTTCTTTGACGGCACTTAAGAGGCCCCATGGTGGTGTCCTTTGAGGGAGGATTTCACTTTTGGAATCAGGAAATCGTCCAATGGTTCCAAGTCGGGACTGTAACGGGGTTGGGGAATAATCGCGATACCGTTGCAGAATGTCTTCTCAAGCAGACCCTCGAGTCTACTCTTTTGGTCGTCCGTCAAGACTTTCTGGACGAGTTTAGGGAATAACTTTCGCATCGCCAAATTTTCAGTGATGTAATGGTGTGTGCACTGTCATCTCATCAATGCCAATATACGATCTGCCATCATGCACACACTTAGCCGTTGGTCTGAATTCAGCAATTTAAGCACATGTCAGGAAAAAATTGTTGCCGATACTTTTCATACACACCTTATATAGAGGCATCACACCGATTTGAAACTGGGACCCGCTGTGGGTAGTCGACTGCTCTGCCCAAAAAAAACCATTACATATATACTTAGATCTGGGCTCCAGTGGATATTTGTGCATCAATGGATGGTGCCCTAACACCTTCCAACACGCAACTGTCTGGCGGCTTGCGGTGCATTGCGTAGACGGAGATGAAGTAGCACCACCCCCGGTGGAGTAGATGTCACCTTTTTGAAAATATTTGAACAAACAGTGGAAGTGCGCCATCACGAGAGATAGTAGAGTGTTAGACTCGCATGCGGACGAGAGATTGCAGAGCAGGGAGGTCTTTAGGCAGATGTTACCACCTTATCACGACTGAAAACGCCATCTGAGGTGAAAATGTTGACAAAATGGATACGCTGGTTGTTTGCCTTCGCGGAGTAATTCCTTCCCGTTATCACGGAAAATCCTACGATGACAACTAGATTCGAGCCCTTTTGCTACAATGCCAATAATACCTGACAAGAAACATCTAAAGAAATATTTACGTGCTCTTATTCTTACTACAGACGCGAAGAATGATGAGAGAATAGGGTGTCCTGGCAGAAATAAATATTTGGTTGGCGAAGTGTATGTATGAGGGAGGAGAGACCCAGAGAGTGCGTTTAGAGCAACCATTTCAGAGTATACAAATCATCCGCCTAGACCGGAATTGATTTTCCACTCTGAAATTTGTTCATTGAAATGCATGTCAGCGGATGACTCCGTTAAAAGTTACTGTTGCGGCATCCCCCGCAGTTTCTTGGAATCAGATAGTGTGTACCAGTTTGGTAAAACTGAAGGGCTGATGTTTGTCCGTAGAAGTTGGATTACATCAGGGATCAGTTCGCGGCCCACAACTCTTCAATCTGGTTATGAAGAGGACTGTCAGGAATGTGAAGATTATCTCCATATTCCTTTTTTCGTGTCGATCTAAATGAGCCCGTACCAATGGACCAATGGAGGTGCATTTTGTAGGCAAATCTGCATTTCTCCTCAAGGAAATCATAGGATATTGAAAGAGAAGCCGGATGAATGGAGAATAAAGCGTTGGAGGTGATGGGCACGAGTACAAGTGGGGTGAAAACGGCTTAGGGATATGGCATCAAAAGATGTTGGAGGTATCTCCATGGAGCTCCAGGGAGGAAGTTGCCATCTGGTAAGGAGTTCAACTGACTCGGCTCGAGAATGGGAGGCGAGAAGGGGCGGAAGGTAGATGCATTGCGAAGAATTAATTCCAGGAGGACTTTGATGGAGAAAGTTGAGTGGATTATTGCGAAAGATGAAGATAAATTGCAAAAAAGGACCCTTTGTTACACTCATTACATGTAGAATTCCATCCAGAAATTTCAGCATGGAATTGATTCATTAAATGCGAGTATGTTCTTACGACGATGTTTGCAAAGTTCACCAGATAATTCAGCAGAAGATTCAAGCGAAGTAATTACCACTGTAATAGTAAAGTTATTTCGTGAGGGTACAGCGAGAGTTTCGCTGACACATGAGTTGAATCGCATTTCCATGTGATGGTAAGAGTTTCCCCTTCTTGCTTTTCATGTCTACTTTCCACATTTTTGGATAGATTTTTACTAAAGTTGTACTAGTATGTGTGTGTTGGTTGATGGTATATAGTATGCGTTCGCATGCGTGTGGGTTGAGAAGCTTTTCACATGAATATATGCGCCACTGTGGGTATGGGTTTGCATGAATATGTTGGTTTTGCATGTGGTTCTATTCACTTTTACGTGTGGTGACCTAACACCCCCCACCACACGCCCCTGAGGGGTATGATTTATAGTAGATGTAGCTGAATTTGTGTGAAATCAATTACTTTCCAAATAAGACAAAATAAAGATCGGTTAACATTTTCCATTTATCCTTGTGTCAAACGTTAAAAAAACAAAAAGATCAGTTTCCACGACTGTCGTCATCATCTGGTGCCATGAATTGTTAATGGGTGACACCACCAAACCTCCTGAAATGTTAAAATATAGGGAGTGGAGGGGGTTGTTTCATGAGTGAAGGGCGTAGGGGTGTGTGATTAAAGGGCAAAGAGGGGAGGGATTTTGATGAGTGAGGTGGGTGACGTGCTGTGGATCACAGTAATGGCGAGTGGTTACTTAGGAACTGTTCGTTGACCATTGAAAGGATGCAAAGAGTTGGAGGGGTGAAAATACTGGGCACCAGAGTATCATATCAAAGGCAAAGCACTGGGGCCCTTCTCTCACGAATTCTTAAGGGTACCAAGGCTATCCTAGTCACAGAAAGAATACTCGTGAACAATTTTATGGAGCCAATATTGAGAAGTAAGAATTTGGTAAATAATGGAATATAGTAAGTTAAGTTTGAAATGAAATAAATACGTTCATTTCTCTCAAAGGCTTCTCTTAACTGATCGAGTACCTTATTACTTCCATTTTGGTTGCTTAGGGGCGTACTACAGGCATGTGCACGGAAAAAATACCATCATACATTCGCGTGCGAATACCACGCCGCCGTACCAGGCACCGATAAAAATTACTTCTTAAAGTACATTGTAAATATGCAGATACACTAATTGTGAATGTAGTTTTTATAAGATATATCCACATATTTATGCGAACATACAGCTATATATATTATAATGCATGAATGAAACAATATTTCTACACGTATTGCTGGTACCCTAACAACCCAAAAAACACGCCTTCTTTCAGCAATAGTCTCCAGTAAGTAAATCATCGTTGCCTCAGGAGGTGTCTAGTTCAAGGTCTTCATTCTTCTTGCAAGTGACCTCCATAAGCTTCCCTCTTCACACAATTTTCGAAGTGTTACTTTATTCGTTGCACTGTCTAACTATTTTACCTAAATCATTCTTCTGTACAATAATATTTCCATCCCATCCCTATCTTAATTTATCTGCTACCCCCTAACGCGCACTCCCGGCATCCACAAAGGAAAGTGTTAATTACTGTACGTATTTGCTTCCTCATGTTCGTGCTAGTGGAATTTTCCATACTTGCTACATGGCCAAATAATTAATAAAAATGTAAAATAGTTATTGTTTCAGGATCGCTGGAGTTCCCGAGAGAGGTTGCCCATGGAACCATGGCCATGGGGCGATCAGCTCTACTTCCATCTCGCGTGACGAACACACCTCGAAAGAAAAGAAGCAACAACTACTATCAGGAAGGGTTGGGATAGCTAGAGGACCTCCTTCCTGCACATGGCGATCCTAGAGTGAGTGATTACAGTACTACCTTGAACAAAAAGTTCCCGGAATAACCACCGTGTGGCGCTCCCATCGTTCCGATTTGAGTCCTGTTTTTTTTGTTAAATTGGTACATCTGTTGTTGATATTCCCTTTAAATCTTAGTGTCATAACTTGACATTTGCAAAAGTTACCTAGCCAAGAGTACATCTACCTCTGTGTGTGTTGGCGATTTTTTACAATTGCAGAAATGGATTTAAATTTGCAACAACGAACTTGTATTAAATTTTGCGTAAAAAACAGATTTAGTGGCGCACGGACGTTGGAAATGTTGGAAAAGTGTTTCGGCAACGATTCTCTAAAAAAAAAACGGTCGTTTACCAGTGGCACGAGCGGTTCAGAAGTGGTCGTGAGTCAATCGAAGATGATGAACGCAGTGGCAGACCATCGACATCGAAAGTCGGTGAAAAAATTGATAAAGTAAAAGAAATGTTGGTCAATAACCGCAAATTAACCATCAGAGAAATAGCGGAGGACTTGAACATTGCCTATGGATCCGCCTAAGACATTGTGGTTAATGATTTGGGTTTCCGTCGTGTAGCAGCAAAGTTGGTGCCAAAAGACCTCAATTTCATCCAAAAAAGAGACCGTGTTGACGTCGCAAAAGACATGATTTGCGAGGCTGAATCCGATCCCACATTCATCAAAAGGATCATTACTGGAGACGAGACGTGGGTTTATGAGTACGACACGCAATCCAGACATCAGGCAAGTGAATGGCGTTCACCAAATGAGCCGAGACCAAAAAAACCACGTCGTTTTCAGTCAAAAAAGAAGGCAATGCTGACGGTTTTCATGGATTACAACGGTGTAGTGCATCATGAATTTTTGCCAGAAGGCCAGACAGTAAACAAAGAGTATTATTTGGGCGTTATGAGACGTTTGCGTGAAGCAATTCGCCGAAAGAGACCAGAAATCGTCGCACAGTGCGTCGAGACCGTCGCACAGTGCTATCATTATTCGTAATTTTTTGACGAAAAATGCAACAAATACCATCCAACAGCCACCGAATTCACCTGATTTGGCTCCCTGTGACTTCTTTCTGTTCAATCGAGTTAAAAAACCATTACGGGGAACGCGTTTTAGCAGTTGAGAGGAAGTAATGGAAAAATCGCAGGAAGCATTGATTGACATACCGAAAACCGAATATAAAAAATGTTTCGAGGATTGGATCAAGCGCTGGCATAAGTGTGTTGCAGTCGATGGGGATTACTTTGAAGGGGACAATATAGATTTAGATGAATAAACTTGTATTTTTAATTTTCTGAATAAATTCCGGGAACTTTTTGATCAAGGTAGTATGCATATACAGAGAGGTATAACACAGAACACACATTCGCCCATCGATCTCGAAATGGCTCGCATTGGAAACATTCAAGGTGGGGAGGGATAAGAAGGGGCCTCCCCCTTCGGGAACGCAACATCCGCCGGGAGCCAGTCCCCTCCATGCCTCCTGCAGAAAGAGACGGACGGCAACATTGTGATATCAGATAATTCATTTGTGTTTTTAAGTACCTATTGTTATTTATTTTTCTAACTATCATTAACTACCATTTTTGCCATTATATGGATGTTATACTCTGTATAAAAGCGATCCATGCCTCCTCTGCTTATTTTTATTCAAGTTCACCAAAGGATCAGTACTGCGACCGGCACCTGGATGCCAAAAAATCCCTAGAATTATTCCCCTGGTCTTGAAGTATAGGAACTCAATTTCCTTGACCTCGGCACCAACTTGTCCTCTCCGTCCCTGAACGACAGTGGTGTTAATCAATTTGAAGATTTACATCAATTGCGGCAGCAGTCAAATTCGCACCCTGGCGGGGAGAGTACTCCACAAAGCTTAGTCATCTACCCCACCGCCCAAACATACCCCCTCTTCCCCTCCGCGGCAGTCACATGACTCGGGCGTCTTTAGCGACCCCCGCACGTGATGCAGGAGTGGAAACACCGATGGCGAGAGGAGAGAAGGTGCAGCCAGTCAGCCACCTTAATTTCCTCGCACCGGGGGGGGGGGGTGGGGCGGGGGGCGGGAGGGGGATAAGTGGAGGCAAGGGGTGGGCGAGCAAAGAGCGTGGCCTTTGAGGGGTCAGCCGCGGCTGGCAGCGAGTTTCCCGTCGTGGCGTTATGGGGGCGAGCGGACCCGGGAGGGAGCGGGGCGATCCCGAGGAGGGAATGACCGGGAGGATGCGGAGGAAGGAGGAGGTCGAACGCAGGAGGAAGAAGAAGAGGGAGAGAGGGAGGCAGTCGGCCTTGTCACTGAGCGAATATAAATAGGAGAGCTGAGGGGGGGACGGGGGAGTGGGTGGCGGGGGGAGAGCTTGTCGAAAGACAACGGGAAAGATGTCCCATGGGGTGGTGCGGTGGTATCTTCGGAAGGAAATGCCTCCGTCACCGTAACGCATCCGCGGATTTGGGCACGGTGCCAGTCTTTTGTTGATAAATAGATCTTCCGCCTCAATATTTATGTCCAGGGCGACTCCGGTGATCCTTGTGCTGGGATAGTGCGTCATGAAATAGCATCCGCGACGGAGACGCAATGGACGCTAACCGAGTCCATCTGAACCGCATCGAACTGCGCTGCAGCGACGACTGAACTCAAGGGGAATTCTGGCAAAGCGAGGGAACTACTCATTTCTTCGAAATTTCACAATAACACTGCCCATCAGTTTCACATGAATCATTCGCTGTTACGGCCTCGAAACTGCAGAATTTTCTTACAGTAAACATATTAAAAAAAGTTCTAATGCCTTGGTAGAACAGTTTACGTGTCTCGGAAATGTTTTAGAATAGCACGGTCAAAGTAGTAGGGACATAGGGAGAAGAATTGCGCTAGGCAAAGAGCCTATCAAAAGGAGGGAGTTGCTGACGGGGACACGGGGACGTTGAGTAAGGATGTCAAGAAAATACTCGTACAAACTTGGATGTGGAGCGTAGGAAAACAAATGAGGAAGTACTGGAGATGGTGGGGGAGGAGAGGGGTTTGTCGAGAGGAATCCTATGGAGGCAGGAAAAATGGGTGAAAGGCGTATTGAGCGGTAGTGGAATGTTGAAGAAGGTAATAGAGGGGAGAATGTTGGGCAAGCGAGGAAAGGGCAGGAACAGGATAGGGATGATGTTGGACGGGATGAAGGGAGGAAAGAAGTACACAGAGATGAATAGGGACCTGATGCAGATTAGGTTGCTAAATTGGGTTTTGTTTGGAGTTACAAAATGTATATTTGATAGTTGGTTCCATCCAAAAACCTGCCTTAACCGGTAGATTACCTAATAATAATGAGGGAGTACTGGAGATGGTGAGTGAGGAGAGGGGTTTGTTGAGAGAAATCCTATAGGAAGGAAGGAAGTACACAGAGATGAAGAGTCGGTTGCTGGATTGTGTTTTGTTAGGAGTTACAAAATATTTATTTGGTAGTTGTGTCCATCCAAAAACCTACCTTTACCGGAGATTATTTAATAATAAATGCCTTATTTAAATAAGTATTTTATGACATTTTGACGGATAGATTGCCTAAACAATGATTTTTTTGTACATTAGCTTGCTATCACTATAGCTCCCGAAATTTACCGATGCATTTGTTTTTGTTGGACATTTTTGTGTTTGACATTTTTTCTGTTGAAGTTTCGAAATTAGACTTTTCCCGCTGTATCAGGCTCTTTATGTTTATTCTCTAAGTACTATGTATGAGTTTCTCACAGCGTTGATTGTGATGTTATCTCTGCAAGCGTTTTTGCACCTACCACTAATTATTCGTGTCAAAAATCTTTAAATTATTCGTTTTCATCATTTTGAATTATTTTTTTCAATGGTTAGCTCCACGCACGTATTTTCTCTCTTTCCCTGGTTCTCCCACGTCTGCCCTCGTTTAATGATCCAGGCGATTTGTTTTAAATCCATTCACCCGCGAATTAAATATGAGAAATTTTTAACGTCCCTAACGACTCTTTTTATTGAATCATGGAGGTTTATTTTAAAAAATTGAGTATTTTTTATCTGATCACATTGACCATTCGGGCCTTAGCTTGGGTGAAGACCTTCGGCAAATAGGGTGCGCAATTTTATTTGAACAGGTCTTAAAATTTTGAATGAATTTGATTTTATAGTTGCATAAAACGAATTAGATCTCCAAACTGCGCACACCATTGGAAACCCGTTTGGTGACCTCTTTTAAGCTCTTCCTCTCCCCATCTATGCATTCCACGGAAGTTGTTAAGGGCTGGAAATGGAGGGATTGGAGTTAGTTTCTTCTCTGTAGTCATATTGTTGGCTTCGCATATTTTTTAAAATTTCTTTCGACTTTCTTTTAAGAGGCTTATGCCGAATATTTCGCATTTGAATTTTCCAATACAATCGAGGGATAACCGTGTTCAAGGAAGAGTAGGGAGCACTCTTTTGGCAAATAATGCATATGAACGAGGAAGTCTACGTTGCAGTTTTTTACTTCACTACCCCGAACTCGTCTTCCACGAAAGAAATTAAATCATTTACATAAATACCCTGCGAGCCACCAATAGAGGTGTGTGGCAGGGAGTACCATAAGGGAAGGGGGTTATCAATGGGTGAGGAAAGGTGGGGGAAAAATTTGTAACTAATAAGTCTATCGCCATTCGAGAAGTGAAAAAAATAAGCTGAAAACACTTGCCGTCATATCAGTTCCCCGACGCTCTTCGTCATTTCCTGGAGGGTCAGTCACTATTGTTACGGGCAGCAGGTTGGTTGCCTTCATGGTCACCCCAGAGGTAAATGGCACCGCCGCGTCGACGAACGAAAGAGGTATCGCGCGCGGAGACAGCAGCGATTGTGAGTCAGCGTCTGAATGGCCGCTTGCGTTGAAAATAAACCTAAGCCCCCGTTACATTCGTGACCGATAATCAAGAAATGCAAATAGACACTTTTGTTTTTTTTTTAATACTTCAAAAATTATTTTCAAGTGAACTTTCGAATCTACATCCATTTAATGGTCAGTCAAGATGTTCAGGTCTTCGGCGAAATCATTATCTTTCTGTCACGTCCTGCTGGGTTGTCGGTAAAAGTGGGAAGGGGGGAGGAACGCAGGAAGTCGAAAGATTCGCCAAGGCGTTTGCTCCAAACAAACAATCCTTCTTTTTTCAACAATGTGATGATCTGAGCCATAGATCTCTCGTCCATCCTACATGCGTACGAATACTGTACCAATGAATTGAAATATTTAAACCACCCGTAAAATACTTCTTCTCTCCAAACAATTCCCAAGTATTTCATTTTTTTAGACTTACCAAAGGACTGATTCAGAAAATTGAATTTCTTTTTGATCTTTGACTACCTTTTTTTCAATCTTTCAATTTCCTGCTGTTTTATAATCCTATCATCAATTTACGAAAGATTTGACCCGGAGAAATCGTTGACGGAAACGGATGTGTCAATTCCATCACAGGATTTATGATCATTAATTTAGAATGGTGTATGTTTGTCGTATTAATATTTTAAGGTAATCTACCGTTGAAGGTGGGTTTTTGGATGGGCACAACTATAACAATTAACTTGCCACTCCAAACAAAACACAATCTAGCAACCTACTCTACATCAGGTCCCTCTTCATATCTGTGTACTTCTCTCCTCCGTTCATCCCGTCCAACATCCCTATCCTGTTCCTGCCTTTCCCTCGTTTGCCTAACATTCTCCCCTCTATTACCTTCTTCAACATCCACCTGCCGCGCAATATGCCTTTCATCCATTTTTCTTACCTCCAGAGGATTTCTCTCAACAAACCCCTCTCCTCACCCACCACCTCCAGAACTTCCTCACTTATTTTCCTATCGGTCCATTTCACCTTCTCCATTCTTGTCTACGCCCACATTTCAAAAGATTCCAATCTAAGTCTATCCTCTTGCTTCAGTGACCACGTCTCCGCGCCGTATATAGCTACGCTCCATATCAAAGTTTTTACAAGTCTTTTCTTAACATTCCTACACAACGTCTCCCTAATCAGCTCCCTTCTCATTGGGAAAGCCTCTTTGCCTAGCGCAATACTTCTCCTTACGTCCCTACTACTTTGATCGTGTTGGTCCAAAACACTTCCGAGATACGTGAATTGTTCTACCTGCTCTATTTTTTCCCCAACTATTTTAATATTAACTTTGCCTTTTTCTTTCTACAAAATCATGTAACCTTTGTTTAATTAATGTTGATTTTCATCCCATCTCATGATTCTCATCATCTCATCTATCTCCAATTCCTCAGCAATGCTTGCAACCCCTTGGTCGACTGAAAAACCAAAGCCATCAGCAAACCTAACTGAACTCCCTTCCGACTTTCATTCCCATCTCCAATTCCTCCCATGGATCTTTAATCATTTCCTCAACATATACATTGAACAACACCGGTGATAAAGGGGAACCCTGCCCATTATCAACACCTCTTAATAACACTGCCCATCCGGACTCTCCGTTCCCCACTCGCACCTGAGCAGTTTGAGACATGTACAGGTTGCGGATCAGTCTCCTGTCTCTCCAATCTATTCCTACTTTCTGCAGTACACGCATTAGTTTTTCCCAATTAACTCTATCAAACGCTTTTCCTAAATCTACGATACAGTCAAATACGTCCTGATTGTATTCTATATTCCTCTCGATTAGTGATCTCCATTACTGCAATGGCATCACGCGTGCCTCTCCCCTTCCTTAACCCAAACTGATCATGCCCTAAGTAATCATTTGCCTTACTCTCTATCCTTTTGTTGATGATCCTGAGAATAACTTTAGCTGCATGGGATATTAAACTTATTGTTCTGTAATCCTCACATGACATAGCCTTTACTTTTTTCTCACTCACAAAATCTTCCGGCCAGATTCCTCCCTCATAGATACTACGAATCAGTCCATATAGAGTCATTTCAATAGTTCCACAGGAATGTTGTTCACACCCACGGCCTTATTTGCTTTCATCTCCTTTAATCCCCTTTATATTTCATCGTCGAGTATGCCTGGACCTAAGCTATCTCCTTCTACGTCATGTTCCTTTTCTATGTCTAACCTTGTCGGCCTAAGTTCTTTACCATAGTGTTTCTATATATTCCTTCCATCTCTCTTGGATTTTTCCTGGTTCAACTATTATCATACCCCACTTATCTTTAACTAATAGCGCAGATCTTGCCTTCTTACTTCCCGATTATAACTTAACCTTGCTTTATAGCGCACCAATTTCACCCCTGCTCTGTAAACTTCACATATCCTCGCATTGCGTTTTCCACCATTCTTCTTTTGCTTTATTTGTGGCCAGTCTCAATTGATTGTTTAACTCTTTGTACTGCATTTTGCCTAACTCTGTGTTTACATTCTTCCATCTTCTTCTCTCATCCATCTTTGCAATCATCTAATCTTTGACCCATGGTTTTCTTATCTTTTTCCCGTTAACGGTTCCGAAATGTTCATTGACTCCCCGAACGGGCAAGCATGTATACCGTCCCGGTGAGTGAAGTCTCACCTTTACCGGTCTTCGTACATAAGAAACGCATGGCATCAAAGAAACAAACATGGCTGAAGTGAAAGTGTGGTTTGCGAGAAGATGAAACTTAAAACTAGGAATAAAACATGAAATCTTAGCCTAACAAGGAAGGAAAGCCGCCAGGGAACGGGTTTTTACAACAATTACAATATAAATTTAGATATTCAAGGATAGTAGCTACTTTCCTTGAATTCCTTTCCTTGAATGCAGTCGTAAATCAATGTAAACAAAAAAATGCTGTAACAGAAATAACTGCCCACCGGCGCACTCTGAGCATAGAGCGGTGCAAAATGGAAACGGAAGCAAGGAGCGCCCATTTCCCACAGCGGGAAATTACACTTGGGCTAGAGGGTAGCAGCGAGACCGTGAAGCGGATAATAATATTACTAACATAACATATCGGACGGAGGAAGAGATCTGTCGGGCCGTGAAGCGGCTTGCTGCTATGTACGAGAAGATTTAAAATTAAAAGACATAGGAGAGCCTCATAGGCGAGTTATATCTTTAGGCAGTGTATATGTCTGTTTCTCTCCGGGGTCATAGTCCCAGATGGTTTGTAGCAGCGGATTTCCAGACGGTGCGAGGCGGGATTTAAAAGACGCGACTTGCGAGCGAATGAAGACCGCGACGGACGGGAGCCTATGCGCCTATGCTTGCACGTCGGCCATCCTAGTGAATCGACTCGCTTGGAGTAACGATCGAATAGCATTGTTTTGGATTGTCTCAAGGTGACGCCAGAGCGTTTTCCATATGGCAAACACGAGGTACAGAAACTGCGGGCGAATGATCGACTTGTAAAGTTGCATCCTATCGACGTGACCCAGAGGAGAAATCACGGAGGAAAGGCAGCCGAGGCGGCTCCTTGCGACCGGTGCCTTCTGACGGCAAAAGTCGAGGTGCGGCTGAAAAGTGAGCTGGTTGCCTAGAATGACAACAAGAAATCGGTGCGAAGAAGCTCTCGGTATAATGTGCTGGTGGAAGAAAAGAGAAAAGTGGGTGTGCGTTTTCGACTGCGGGAAAAGTGAATATGTGTGCTTTTGTCAGAATTGATTTTTATTTTCCAGGTCCGTGTCCAGCTCGGTTTGTCAAGGTGTGTGGTAAGTCGTCTGATGTACGCGGAACGTGTTCGAGATGTTGCGGCGATGACAGTGTCATCGGCGTACATGTAAAGGGGAGTGTGAGGTGTAGAAGGTAGATCGTTGACGTACAAGTTGAATAAAAGAGGGCTGATAAGAGACCCTTGTGGGACGCCCGCCTCGGCTCTCTCTACAGAGGAGAGGGAAGCACCCAGCGACTCGCGGAACGTACGATCGGAGAGGTAGTTTCGGACTAGAAGGAGAAGGGGAGGGGGATAGTCGAGGATGTGCATTTTGTATATGGGGCCCTTGTGCCACACGCGGTCGAAAGCACGGGCGGCGTCGAGGAAGACGGCGTCCATCGTGGGGCGAAGATTGAAGCCGTGCGAAATACGTTCGCTTAGGCGGAGGCCCTGGTGACACACGGACACACGCGAACGAAAGCCAAGCTGTTCGGGGCGGAGAATACCGCGATCGCGGACGTGTTTCTGGAGGAGAGTCAGAAGGACCGGCTCGAGAATTTTCGAAACGTTCGAAAGGAGAGAAATCGGACGACTATTTCCCTGAATTGTGGGGTTTTTCCCTGGTTTTGGAAGGAGGATAACTTTCCCTGACTTCCAAGGGGAAGGGAAATTGGAGAAGGGGTAGCAATGATTAATTACATCTGAAAGCATGAGAGGAAAAGCGGGGACAGAGGCGACGAGCTTGAGCTCGCGATTTGAAATATTGTCAAATCCTGGCGCCTTTTGGTATGGGGGCGAGGCGACGATAGCCTTAATTTCGACGGCAAAGGTAGGCGAGGGGAGGGTAGGAGGATTTGGGGGACTGTTGGCAAGGAATTCACGAATTTTGCGGTCAGCAGGAGAGGGGGCGGGATCAGCGGCCATGATAGACTCCAGGTGAGCCGCTTGAATCTCCGCTTTGCGGTTAGGGTCGAAGATTAAGACATCGTTAAATTGGAGTGGGGGGTTGGTACGCTTAGGATAGAGGCGAAGAGATTTGGAAGTAAGCCAGAGAGAGAGTTATCCTCGAATGACAGGGAAGCGACATGGCGCATTATAGTGTCTTTTGCGGCTTTCGATATAACTTTCTCGATACATCCCCATTTTTCTTTGATAGTGCTCAGCTCTTTACCCTCACTCATGATATTAACTACAGCCTGCTGAATGCTTCTACATTCCATTTCCTAACCAGCCGTCCCTGCCTTATCTTTTTGAAACGAACGTTACATTTCATTACAACTAAATTGTGGTCAGAGGCTGCATCCGCTCTCGGGAGGCTGTGCGAATTTATCACACTGTTCCTAAACCTGTGCCTTACCATAATATAGTCTAACTGATACCTTTCGGAGTCACCTGGCATTTTTACGCCTTTTGTGGTGTCTAAGCCAAATGTTGGTGATGACTAACCCCTGTCTCCTGCAGAATTCAATTGCTTTCTCCCAGCGTTCATTCCTCGTGCCTAACCCATAGTCCCCCACCTCACCCCCATCTCTTCCTTCGCCTACCATCGCATTCCAATCCCCCATCACTATCAAATGTTTCCCTGCAGGAACACTCGCGATGATATCCTCTAACACATCGTACATCCTATCGACTTCTTCCTCCTTGTGGTTGCTCGGTGGCATGTATACCTGAACAATGACCAAGTTCGTCGGCTCTGCTTTAATCTCAACGAGTAATATTCTATCAGTTTCTTGCTCTATGTTGACTACGTTTCTTCCTACCCCTTTAATTAATATTACGGCAACCCCTCGTTGGCTCTCATCCCCGCCGCTGTATATTATTCTATAATTATCACTCCAGTAATCCCCGCTATTCTTCCATCTCACCTCGGAGAGACCTAAAACATCTATATTACCTCTTTCCATCTCTCGCTTAATATTCTCTAATTTGCCTGTCCTCAACATTGTCCTGACGTTCCATGTTCCTATTTTAACTATTTTCGTCTTCTTCTGCGTCTTCTGTCCTGCTGCAGTTATTTCTTCCCTGCAAGGGTTTCGTGAGATGACGACCGCGGAAACCTTGCCTCCCCCGCCGTTTTGTGTCCATCATTTTTTATGGGAGTAATAAGTGAGGTGGTTTCCCGTTGCCTTCCTCAATAAGTGTTTTTAACGTGACACCATCAATTAATGGCCGCCCCACTGGGGTCAGACGCCTTTGCAGCCGCCTCACTGAGGAACAGACGCTGCGTGGACCACCTTTCGTCTGGCTCCTGACCTTCGACCTATCTGGCATGGGCTACCAGGTGCAATTATTATTTCTCCCTCCAGAAGAGCTCTAGTGGTCATCGGAACGCACAAGCCCTTCCACCACGACAAGGTTTCAGTCCATGGGAGGGCGTAAGTCGTATATTGTTTTGAATTACAAACTTCTTAAATTGTGTATCTTGATCGTAAATTACTGTAATTACAAATGGAGAAGACGTCGCCAAGGGTGCAAATACCTTTAAATTGCAATTTCAAAACTCGCCTTTCTGATGATACATGATAATCAGCAATACATGATTATACATTCGGATTATTATCAATGAGATTTGAAGATTAATTCATTTTCCAATTTTAATTAATGCGTTTTTATTCAATCAGGTATGTTGAATTTCATGAAATCGAAATGTCAGCATAAATATAGCAACAAAAACGAAAAAAATATAAAAATTACATTAAATATAAAGCACCATGGGCACTAGAAACCTAGGCCCTAGAAACAACGCCTTAGACATTTTTTGGGAAGTGGGTTAACGTTTATTTTTTAGTATGCTCTCCTAAATGCCCTTCACTTTATCATGCCGTTCGCCACCTTTTTGAACTTTAAATTAAAGCCGCGTTCGAACTCATCCGTTAAATTAATGCGTTGAAATCGCTCAGATTTAGGGAGGACCCCATCTTGAAGGGTGTCGTGAGACAGCGAGAGGGCTCATATTTAAGCACCTATTTCACAAGAAGTGTATGCTTAATACGTCATATTACGATCCCATGATTGCAAGTGCTAGAAGCGGGACAACAAGCGTAGGGATAATCGTTATGGTGGGTGGAGTGTATTATTATGTGTTTGTCTCGATAACATTGGTACTCTTTTACTGGTCGACAAAACGAAGGGCTTTATTAACTCGGGGTGCTTAACGGAGGAGCTTTCCATAGGCAAGAGACATTTGGTTCCTTTCGCATGATTGTAGATTATTTCTTATAATCTTAATTATATTTAGAATGGAGAGGTAAGAACGTATTTCTTTGCTTGGTGCTCCATTTCATGACTATGAACATCTTCTTTTTAAGTTATTTTGTTTATTCCTATTCGCGGATATTTTTTCTGGATGAAACCGGTTTTGCATCTACACCTAGTTTGTGTGCTTGGAAAATCTTACTTCGATTTATAAACAATAAGGAAAAACCTTCAAGCGTATCGTTGTGTTTGGGGAGTTTAAGATTTTGGTAACACCCTTGGTAAAAATAGAGCTGTCTACATTCATGCAACTGGGTAATCATAGGTCGTTTCTCAAACCTCGGCAAAGGGGGTCGTCGCCTTTCACTACATGAAGGAAGCCCAAAATGTAATAAGCCCAGCAAAAATTAAAAACCACCGATAAAAACTAATTGCATGACAAAAAGTTGAGCTAAACTTTAAAAAAACGCGAAACCTTTAGCTATAAATGAACGCACAAATATAAATTAATTAAACACATCACAAAGCATATCTTTAAACAATTACTGACAAGGATTGATGTTTGAAAAATTACCCCTGATTAAAATTGATACCATATAATTGGATACAAAATCTATAATTATTGATATGAAATTCTATCCGAAATAATAACTAAAACAAAATATAAAAAAACTGATAATCCATAAAGAGTAAGTACAGTCCGATAAGAGAAAATGAATGCGAAACTAGTACCAAAAATAATTTTTTAAGTTACTAAATTAAAATAAAGAAATGGAAAACTTTAGTAAAAGACTATCAAATGAGTCGTAACGGAAACTCAAGAATGACGTAAAAATAATTACGTGGTTTTGCAACTACATACAAATGTTTGCACAAGCTATCTCAAATACCAAAATGTTTACGCTCGGACGTCATCTGTTTATTCCCTATTCTTAGCCACATACATGGTTCGTCCATAAAATAAGTGTAGCTGAGCCTGAGATAAAATCTGAGCTCAGGAAAAAAAATTATTACACTTTTACATATCTTAAGCTAATGTTCCTCAAAATAGGACCCTTGTGAGTCGATACACTTGTTCCAGCGGCGTTCCCATTCCTGGAACGCTCCCGCGAAGGCATCATCGGGAACCTCTCGAAGACACGTCGTCACAGCCTCTTTGACGGCGTCCAAAGTCCCGTATCACGTTCCTTTCAAACTCCTCTTTATCTTCGGGAACAGAAAGAAGTCCGGTGGTGCCAAGTCCGGGCTGTAGGGCGGGTGCGGCAGCGTTGCCACGCCGTGCTTGGCCAAGAAGTCCGACACGACAAGCGCGGTGTGAGACGGCGCATTGCCGTGATGCAGCCGCCAGATGTTTTTGGTCCTTAATAATCTCGTGCACTATTATTTTTGGACATTACACTGCTCTGCTATCATCCGAACACTAAGACGACGATCAGAGTTCAGTACATCGCGAACTTTTCGCACATTTTCGTCGGTGAGTGTCGTTGATGGGCGTCCAGGCCGTGGTTCGTCGTCGACCTCTTCTCTGCCCTCCACGAACATATTGTGCCATCGAAATAACATGTTTCTGGACATGGCTGACTCCCCGTAAGCCTGGTTAATCATACCGACAGTTTCGGTAGACGATTTCCCAAGCTTTACCGCAAATTTGATGGAATAACGCTGCTCCAAAAACTTCGGCATCGCGTTCCGTGACGTGGGTCGAGCGTGGAGGTTCGCGTTAACAGAGCTCCTCACTCCACCACAGCTCAGAGCCGACTGCCTTTTTCAGCGTCGCTTGCTAACATACCCCCCTCCAATCGCAGCCCGTCAGAGCGGTACTGGGCGCGCCTGGAGCGGCGGGAAAAAATCAGTACACTTATCTTTCGGACGAACCCTGTAGATGGCAGAAATACTGCGTTTAGTGTCCAAACTAAAATAACTGGCACCACGTGCGCATCTGGACGATCCGCCAAGTACAGGCGGCTCATTGTGTCTCATGCAACTGGGGCCGCTAGTGGGCGGGGCCATAGTCCGCGTCATGGCTGCCAGATTGCACCAGTTCGCGCATTTATTTCACAGAGCTGGTATACACCCGTGTGGTGAGTGGCACAATTTCCTGTCCCAACACACTCGAATAAATGGAATGCATCATTCCATGAAGCGTCGTCTCATTTTGTCCACGGATTTGGAAATTCAATGAGTATCGAGGGAATGCTGTTTAGTTTTCTTCGTTAAACAGAACTAAACATGTCATTGTGTGGTCACCTCATGGCGATAGAATTGATGAATAAACCATTTATTAGATATTTTTTATGAATTATATTGTTAAATTCATATTTACAAAATCAAGGACAACAGAAACTGACATAACTGGCACCATACGCACAGCTCGACGATCCGCCAAGCACAGACGGCTCATTGGGTATCAGGCAACTAGCACCGCTAATGGGCGGGGCTATAGTCCGCGTCATGGATGCCAGATTACACAAGTTCGCGTATTTATTGGCCAGACTACGCATTCACCCCACACGAAAAAAATTACTCAATAAAGCTCGGTTGATTCTGGATAGAATTTTGGATTCATCCGGATTGCTTATAATCGCAGAATGATGGACGCATGGTGCGAGAAAACGTCTAAGGAGACGGCATGCACCGCAGAGAGCAAGGATCCTGTCAATTACGTCATCTGTGGCAGGTCCCGCTTTGAAGCCCTCCCCCTCCCTCCGATCACTTCTCCGGCGCCAGGTCATAAATAGATAGCGCTTCCCGACCCTCTTCTTTTTCTTCTTCTTTTTCCTCCTCGCTAATCCGACCGCTCGTCGTGGCGACGCCTCTCGTTTGACGAGCGCTTCGAGGTATTTGAAAATTGCACATTTGGGAGCGGTAGGCTTCATTCTTGTGTGCACACAACAACTCCGCGGAAAATTGAGCGATCATCTTATCGGCTGTTCAATCTTTGACCGGATAACTCCATGTTGGTAAGTGGAACGGAATTGACTTTGGAATCCTGGAAGTTTTAGATATTTATGCAGGGGTAATGAATTAAGTGCCTCCTCTTTTACGTTTTTTATTAGAATGTGAAGACAAGCCTTTATGGTGATTTATTTTTTCAAAAAAACAGACGAACGAACATTAAGAGGACAGTGCATTGGGTGCGGTCAATTGAGCCACCTCCGAGAGTTCCAGGGAGAGAGTGAGGACGGGAATCGAACCCACGCCTACCATTGCGGCAGACGAGTGCGTCAAAGTGGCCTATACCAAGTGTATCTATTCAAGGTCGGTGCGACCTTGAATAGATGCACGGGGAGCACAGTGTCACCACCATCCCAGAGTGGGTCTTGTGCTGGCATTGGCATTGGGGAAGGGGGTGGGGGGTGAAACTGGAGACTAAGCCAAACGCTTGGTTCCTTCCCAACTTCGGAAGAATGAATAGCTTCCGAATTATTTCTCACCTCCAGCCTCCGATCGTGAAGACAGCCAGATCAGGACGGACGAAAATATTGCAGTCACAACTCGTATGGAGTGGACCCCATGTCAGTGCGAAAGAGTTCCTAGAAGTATTAACTGTCACACGGAACGCCACAGTAATCAAACCGAAGATTGGGTTAGGTAGGGTTAGGGTAGAGCTCGTCCCGAACTAGGAGGCCCTTAAAATACATGGAATTCAGGCACAAATGTGAACGTGTTTGGAGGAGGGGGGCAGTTCCTCCCCCTGTGCCAACATTTCGATTCTAAATGAGTTGCCGTGGACATAAAATCCCACCGCTTGGCTTTTAGACATTCCTGATTTCTTCAAACAAAAGCATCACCAGTCAGCCATTTGACCCCGAAACTCTCTGGTTAATAGCCGGAGGGTTCATTGCTCTATGCCCACTAGACTGCCACGCGGAAAAAGATAACAGTTCTGATTTGTTACCCTGCACACCACCGATAGGCTGTGTGGCAGGGTGTGTAGAAGGGTGAGTGGCAGGGAGAGTGACCAGACATGCACCATCAACAATTAAATTTTGATTCATTGTTAATTAATTGTAAACGAAATTGCAATGAATTTGTACATTATTCCAAATAATGGAATATATCTCAGTTGCATGTTGATGCAACACGTTATATAAGCGTGAAACACTTCTCTACGAGACGAATTTCTAGCAACAGAAGGAAAAATATAGTTAAGGTTAGATGAAATGACAATATTCTCGGTCACTCAGAATTTAAAAAAGAATGCTTTTTCCCACAGCGCGATAATACGTATTTCGAATTTATTTAAAATTCGAAGAACCAGCGTAACCGGTCGTTCAGGAGCGGTAATACAATGTGAAAACTGACCACGATAATATAGGTAGGTGCTAAGCATAAAAAGAAGTCGGAATTCGAGCTCTGGCACCTTTGATTTCATTTGCGTTCGCAGTGCTAAGGGCCATCAAAAGTATTCACTAAGATATACGACACACGTATAATATATATTTTGTACTTGCAAGTGTGCCCTATCGATTTCAGTTCCTTTGCGAGCGTGAAAAACTATAAAATTACTTTCGATCTTTCAGACGTTTCTGGCGACCCGTTTGCCGCTGTTAATACTGCCGCCGATGTAATACCTACGTACATCTGATGCTAGAATGCACCCCTGACCAGAACGGTACTCGAACCCACGAGCTTGGTATTAGCAGGCGAACGCGTTTGACGACCAGACTGACTCGGCTGTCGAAATGACTACTCCCTTGTTTTCATCTACATCTACACAACACCACGCAAGCCACCGCAAGGGTGTGTGGCGGGGGCTGTTAGGTCACCAGCCATGCATGCACAATCCCAATCATGCTACCTCTACACAAATAATAGTTTCACCATTCCATCGAAAAAAGTTAATCACACGAAAAAAAGTGCTTACATGTAACAATATTAAATAACAGGATACTTAGTCTTAAACATCATGCGGGAGAACCGTTAAAGATAAGGGTCTATTGATTAAAGGGAATAACATGCAGGATATCGACGAAATAAACACAATGCCAATTCTTAATATCTCCTACACGATTGTTGTCATATCTATTTGGATCTACAATCTAAGAAAAAACAATATCTAAAATCTAAAATACGTTCTACTATCTATCTCCCTGATTTTACGCTGATGATCTGATCGACCATAGTAAGTAGGGGCCTGTTATA
Organism: Hetaerina titia; assembly: GCA_037158775.1. Classification (NCBI taxonomy): domain Eukaryota; kingdom Metazoa; phylum Arthropoda; class Insecta; order Odonata; family Calopterygidae; genus Hetaerina; species Hetaerina titia. The sequence goes on from CM073769.1 coordinate 143,573,912, forward strand.
TGCTTTAAATATCTTCAGGTAAGGAATCCGCCCCAAATGTACGCAGTCAATTCAACCTGTATTTAAAACTACGATTAACTAGTGGCTCCCACAATCCTAATAATCGTAACATTTACTATTTCCTTAATTCGCACTTCGGTTCACGACCCGTTCGAAGCGAAGAGTCGTGGGAAACGATCGCTTTCTTGGCATTTCCCTCCTCCGTAGTGTACCAGAATTGGGGCCCTCCTCGGGGCCATCCATCAAGTCCCCCGTTCCATCAAGCGGGGAGAGCTCCGGCAAAGGCCCCTCCCTGGTGGTTCAGGCGAGGACGTTTCGAGCGAGAAATACGGGGGATACTATTTCCACCATTGCCATCCATCCACCACTAGAACCCCACCGCCAACAACGTCACGAGTTCAACGGCCTTGAGAGGGGACGGTCGAGGGTGGGGGGGGGGGGGCGGGCAGGACGGAATCCTGCCCTTTCGCCCCTCGGGAAATATCACTCGTAAAGTCGAAATGGAAACTGATTGTGAGCCTAAGGACATTCTTATGTGGGGAGAGGGGAAGGGAGGGGTAAATAGCGCCTCCGCTGGGGAAAGAAGCAGATCATACGTGTTCGAGTGAGTGAGTGTGTGTGTTTGTGTTGGTGTGGGCACACTCGTAGATGACAATGAACTAAGGCGTTGGAGGCTATAACTCATTCGGGAGAGGAGGGAGAGGGTGTTTAAAGGTGGGAAAGGGGAGGGGGGAAGAGAGGGAAGTGAGGAAGGAGGGGCGTTGACCACCAGCCTCGGCGGGGGAGGGAGGCGGCGTAGTGGGTAATTGTGTTGTGTGTGTGTAGGAACGCGTCGAGCGAGCGAATTTCACGGAGTCGTTCACCCCTTCCTCCTCCTCTCCTTCTCACTCGGGCTGCAATATCCTCCTCCTGGCCACCCGGTGCTTCGCCCTCTACGCCCCCGACCGCCCCGCACACCCACCACCGCCGACCACCCCCTTCTCCCGCACCAGCTCCTCCTCCACCACTAACCACCCTCCCGGCCGTGGGGGAGGTGGTTGGAGGCGGCGGGATTTGGTGGTATGAGGTGGCGGTTGGAAGGACTGTGGTGATTTGCCTCCTCATTGGTGCTCGGCCTCTAACCTCGGCCCAATGAGTGTTATCATCAAGCGGGCGTTCATCATTTCTCGGCACGGGAATACCACAAACACTACCACGGGTATCTTTTCCCGGAGTATATGCATTATGCCTTCTCTGATTTTCCGATGATACAGGTTGGTTGTCGACTTTTCGCAGTCTTAAATCTGACATTGTCCTGAAGTGACATGCTCAACACCCTGAGGTCGATGGCAGGAGGATTGGCCTTCGAAACGTCAGCATCGGAACGTCATGACTTTTTTCGTAATGTAGTCTTCCACGTAGGGTGCTTTGTGATCAAATCTCATCGAGTACTGTACATACCTGGTGTTGGTGCACCCCCTGCTAAACGCCATCTATGACGGTGTGGCTCCAAGGATATCTTGTACAACGTGGAGAAACCGAAACACTCTTGTCATAATCCTCGTGTGTGATCTTCTACCAAGCGAAAATGTATTGGATTCCGGCGTGAGAAATGAATACATGTATACTATCGTTCGAAGACCACACATTCCTTCCGAAGAGCATTTGATTTCAGGAACGAGGAGCCAACAAAAGATCCATCGATAATCATTCCATAAAGCAATTATATTGTTGGCTTAAAGTCGGGGGCTTGCGGACCTCAAACCGGGAATCTGGAAAATTTCGAGATTACCGTCAAATTCCGTGAGCCTCACGGATTCATCCAAGAGAGCGTTGGCAACCCTTATGGGGGGGAAGAAGCGGTCTTCCCCAACCCCTCTGCTTGGCCTCCCCACCCACCCTGCAGGCAAACACACACGAGTACCGAGGGGCGGGGGAGACGCACGCGACGACTCATCTGCAGGCGTGTTTCGGCGGTGGGGTTGAGGGGGGGAGGGGGTGGGGGGATGGAAGGGAGGAGGGGCGGGAAAGGCGAGCTCACACGAGGGTGCACTGGCCTTTCTTCCTCTCCCCCCCCCCCGCCACCCACCGCATTTCTCCGAATCGATTCTTTTTCACGAACCGTTCCGGTCAATCGACAAGAGAGTTGGTACCCGTTTCTTTTTCCCCAAGAGAGAGAAGGAATCGTAGGATTCCGCGTTTGAGAGTGTGTGCGAGAGGGAGGTCCGATATCGGGGTCAAGTGGACGAGGGATGAGGGTGTGTGCACGGGGTGGAACCGGAGGGGGTTGAATCCTATCACGACGAAGCCCTCGCGTCGCCATTAATAGGAACGAGTAAATATAAATGAAACTGGTTGCGGCCAAAGAAAAGTAACTCTTTGTGTTTCCAACCACGAGATTGCATTCGCGGCCATGTTTTAGTTGCAGTGCAGACTACATTGAAAATGCACGATGTGCATTCCGTATTTTCTTCGTGTACTTCACCAGGTATCAATATGAACCGTAATTAAGGTGAGTTCAATGTTATAGACGCGTAGGTTCGTGGAAATATTTTTACATTGTTATCGATATTTAGTCCTAAAATCGAAACAGAATGGTTATTATTGTTAAAAAAATAAAACTATTGCTAGACTCATCGAAATCTTGCATGAATTTTAAAAATACCCATTATTATGACTCCCACGCGCCCTTGCGACGGTTTGCGGGGTATTATGTAGATGACATTGCTCCCATCAATTCGTATGTTTTCCTATCAATGATCATTTTTGCGTACATGTGTGAGTAGCTTCTGTCGTGGTTAATAAATTTGTTTGAGTGCATGATCTAACTAATATCTGTGTTTAGGTGTTAATGCTTGCGCATGCATGCTGGTGACCTCCTGACACCCCCCTCCACATACCCTTGGGCGGCTTGCGGGGTATTTCGTATATTTTTGAATGACACCTGGAGTCTTATCGATCTAAGATTGAACGCGTCTGACATTATATTTTTAACGCACTCCAAGAAAATTTCCGTATTTAGCGGCCTGAGCAATGTCACCCAAAACTCGTATTGTTTTAAATGAAATTGTGGGTTACAGGATATGGCTTTGAGAAAGATTATCAATCAACTAGAAATGCAAATATTACTCTTACAGTTATTTTTTATTATCCCTTCTCTATCAATTTAAAAACGCGGAAAAGTTACTATAAGACATCGTGATTAATTTTCATAATAATACACAAAACTTAATATTTATCTTTCTTGAGCCACTCGGTGATTGAAACGCATTTCTTGTCATTTAAAATCTGACCTCATTCATCAAATTGAAGCATTCACAACAGTAATTATTAATACTCTTAGGTGGACATCTCCAGCTGCGTGTTGGGCTCCGCTTGGGACATACAGGTATGCCGGGTTCGTGGATCACGGCCGAGAGACGCCGTTTCATTCTTGACATCCAGAAAGATGAAGCAGCCCCCGATTAGTTTAATAACTGTTATGAAAAGCATCGATAGGAAGTAAAAGATCAGATTAGTAGGTCATGTGGGAGAACATACGATTCATCGCAGGGAAGGAATTGCAGAAATATTTTAGATAGAGTGAGATAACACCCGAAGCATTATAATTTATTCAAAACCCTGTCGGTCCTCAGTTTCCTGTCGGTCCACCATTACAAAGTGGAAATGCCCAGAAAATAGTACATATTAAATTTTAGAAATCCTTTTTCCTCGAACAATACGCAAAAAGTTGAAAGCTCACACTAACAACCCAATTACATTAACCTGTTCGTCACTCCAACTTCCGCTGCGGCTCAATGGTCCTGCATTGCACCGTCGAGTGACGTCAAGTACACATAAGTGTGCAGCAGGCACACTCCTGGGAGCATCGATTTTCAGATTGTAGGGAAAATGAATCGAGTAAAGACGATCGGAGACAGAGTAGAATTAAGAAATGTGTCAGGCGCCGGGCGGAAGGGACGCATCTATTGTATTATGAACATTTTCGGAATTTCTTCATACTCTTGTAGAGTTGTTCAGTGGTGGGTTTTCATGCATTATCTCTGCGAAGTGCTACTATCCTCCTCATATTTTAAAGGAGATTTGTACAAGATCGAGCTTATTGCGGCCCTTTAGCCTCCCCTCCCCCTATGGACCCGCCCCTGACCGGAAGTCCTACCCTGCCGAGGTCATTTGGCCACATTGGAGGATATGCACGTGACCAGGATAAAATAAAATTAAAAAAAGAATTCAGAACATTCCAAGAAAGCTCGATGACACCAATGACCTGATTTTAAATGGGAAACACCAGGGCGCCGACGGGTGCTTCACGCAAGTATTAATAACTTCCCAGCTCTGGGAGCCTCCAAAGGGATCTGCTGAGTCGAAATTTCCCCTGTGCTATCTCAGAGCTGAGAGTTACTGAATTGTCTCCTACGTCAACAATCACGCGAGAAAAGATGACCAGGGAGACTCTTTAAATGATTTCACAGCTGTGAAAGGACTGTCAGTGAGGGCCTTGTTGATCACCCGAAGTAGAGAGAAATCTACATCTGCATTATTGCCCGCAAGCTGCCGCAAGGGCGTGTGGCGGGGGGTGTTAACTCACCACCAAAGAGAACAAAAGAACATGCAAAACCAACACGTTCATACAAACCTACACCAAAAATGGCGTTCATATTCATGCAAGGACCTCTTTAACTTACACGCGTGCAAATATATACACTATCAACTAACATACACCTTATAATGTAGTAAAAATGTATCCAATAACGTTACAAATTAGAATTGAAACGTAAGAAGACTTCTACTGAATTCGCAAACAAATAGTAGTCATCGGTGGGTTGTACTCAACGGATATATGTAGATGTAACTTCGGGTGTCCCGCAGGGAAGTGTAATAGGGCCGCTTCTAATATTAATATAAATTAATGACTTAAGCTCCCACGTTCATCTGCCTTAAGTACAGTACACACAGTTATGTCACACATTTAGAACAGGCTTCAAGCATTTGGGAATCATTGGAGGGAATGTTAATTTAGGATTTGAAAGAGTTTCAGAGTAAACCCTATCGATTTGTTCAGAATTGTAAATAGGAAAGGGTAGGCGTGACGGATATGTTGGACGAATCAGGATGGGGGTCTTTTTTAGTCACGAAGAAAGCAGAGAAGACTACGTATTTAAGAAAGATTGAGTAGACGCGAGCTTTCTTGAAACAGCAAAGAGGTAATTATCATTTGCCCCTCATTACATTGGAAGACCGGACCACCAGGATTAAGTAAAAGTAATAGGCACCGTCTCTGACAGATTCAATTGCTCGTTATTCCCTCGCAAACTCACATGCATAAAGCGGGAGGTAATAGCGATAAGGGAAATTGGATGCAGAACCGATAGAAGCAAGGAATGATTATTCCTTCGAGATCAAAACGGTAGGAAAGACAATTAACGGCCTATCAAAAAGTAATTTAATGGCAAACCGTGGCGACTCGGAGGTAACATGTAAGGTGTTAGCTAAATCAAACCGAATCACATCTACAGTTTAAATTGAAAAAGAAAAATATAAGACTTTCCGCGAGCAAACTTATTGTTGCAAATGTTCATTTGCATGTGTTTGCTAATATGCTCAAAAATATATCCGCATGCATACAAGAGTGGGGACGTAGTCTAGCGTCCAAAGAGTTGGACTCCTTATCCCCTGAAGGCCCAAGCTCGATCCGCGGGCATGCCTGTATGGACACCCTCAGTTTCACCCAAAAAGTGTTATTTTTCGAGTACTGGAACTCCCTGGGCAACCTTGGGCGACACAGGGTACTGGATACAGTGCAGTACAAAGGTACTGGATACCTACCCCGATGGGATACACGCCGTTGGAGTTAGCACGAGGTGAGCTCTATCCTTACCTCTCAAGCCGACCTTTGGATTGATAACTGTGGTTGGCTAAATATGATGAGGGTATATTTATGCATAAAAGGTTATTGTCCGCCCCCACCAACCATCTCCTAGATTTGTGGAAATTCACGTATAGATTTGTTTTAAAACTTCAAACTTCATTAAAATATTTACAGACTCAGTTAAATCCGCTCCAAAATATGAATATGAAATGGAGATTTTAAGTTTCAAAGGAGTTTTCAATGAAAAAATAATGTTGAATATGGACGTTAATTTAAAATAAAAAGTTGTGCGCGAAGTATTATCCTGCGCGGAGTATTATTGGCTGAAATAAAATTTTAAAAATAAAACTAATTAATTATTATGTGTCCGACAAAACTTATTTCATTATCTTCATTTCATCATCAAAACTTATTATAAACATTTCGTCCTCCGAGCATAAAATTTTGCAGAGAGCGCTTTGTTCTCTGAATTAGTCCTATGAATTTCAAATTTAGGATGAATTACAGTTTTATTTGTGGAAAATATTCTAAAATTATTTTGTTCAAATCGAATTCAAATGCGCACCTGCTTGATGGCTTTTTAGTCCCATGCTGATGGCATGAAGAGTATGACCCCACAATTTGGTGACCATCCTGTTATGAAAGTTGCAATTAAAGCAGCTATATTACTAGCCACGGCTCAATACGTATATTCTGGGAAAACTATGAATTACCAGCAAAAGAAAATTTACCCCCCTTCTGTTTCTCATCACTATACGTCATTTAATGTCCTCTAAAAAGATTGGACCTATTGAAAAGCTTATACTAGGCAGTGTGCATTCACACAAGAAATAAATATGGTGATGTATCGTATTTACATCCATTTTAAGGTTTTGAATGATGAGAATACGTTTTTACAAACTATGTAGTTTTTTTCCTCGTACCGTTAGAGATAAAAATAGACATGAGAGCAATCGGGTGTAGTGTATATGCGCCGAAGTGAAAGGAACCAGCTAACTGCCTCCCTTACTCGGAATGTGTGAATTTAACAAGCCGTAGTTATGGGGTTCATTTTTTAAGTTGGTTTCTATACCATCAAACCAACCTACGGAGTAGATATATTGATTTTTTAAATTCCTTTTCAATGCATAAGTATAGTATATCTACGTAAGCTGCTGTTTAGCGTTCGGCAAGCTCCAGCGATCCGAGGACGCTCAAAAATCCACTCGGCAACCCTAACGCGGAAGTTGTGTGCGCAGGGATGCTACGGGGTGTGAGACGGAGTGAAGGATAGGGGCGCGGGGATGGTTTGGTGCATCGGGAGCCCGGGGCACGCACACACGCCGCGCGGTCTCGACTGGCCGGCCAATGACCGTGGAGACGGCGGCGGTGGACGGCTGAAGACGTGCGACGTGTCCGTCCATGGGAACGAAAGCGTTGACTGCCTCGCATGGGCGACGCGCAACAATATTTCTATGGATTTACGCGACCGAATGGAGAACTGCTGGATTCGGCGGTGAGGGTGGTGGAGGCGAGAAAAACGAAGGATGCGATAAGGTCACGGCTCGGCATGCGGTTGGAGCATCGGCTCATCGATGTACGGGGCCATTCCCGTTTAAACGCGGAGGTTGTGTGGCGCTGACAAATGCAGCGAAGGGAGATCCCCAACAACATCAACGCAGTCAAAGAGTTCAGAGGCGTGGTGAGTTAGGACACCATTCTAGCATTGTGGGTAAACGTAGAATGTTCGGAAATGTAATAGCAAAGGGAAACAAAGGTTTACGAAAACTATTCATGGCGTGGAAAGCCATGAAAAGAATTACGAAAGGATTCATGCGACTGTGGTTTACGGCCGTTTGGAGTTTATTCCCCCCTTATTATATTCATGGCGTAGCAAACTTTTGTCCTCGGCTGATCGAGAACTGAGTGAAGGAGGAACTCCTCTTGGACATCCAACGGAAATTGGAGGATACGTATAAGAGAAACTGACTAGCTTGCAAGTTGCAAGGTTTTTCACTGCCTACTCACTGCATTTACTTTATATGAGGAGTGAGCTTGAGTGTCGTCTGTCTTACTAGAAGTCCTATTTACGAGCATTAAAAGTAATTTCGGAATTTTCTACATCTACATCTATCCGATACCCCGCAAGCCGCCGCAAGGGCGTGTGGCGGGGGGTGTTAGGGCACCACCCGTAATTTAGAAAAAAAACCGCATGCAAAAGCCACAAATTTATAGCCCACATACCAAACATGGTAAACATTCATGCACGAACCCTTTCGCCCCAATCCTTTTACACACATGCAAACCCACAAACTACCAACAAACATACACATGCACCATCTTTGAATTTTAATTTTGTTCCGACGTGTAACTTAAATGTTTTTAATATTTCTAAATGGACTTCAGATTCTTACAATTATGATTTCTGATTGTTCTGGGGAAGAATGAGTATTTGAATCTATCCGTATTGGAATCTATCTCCCTTTTTTTACCTTTGTGGTCCGATCTACCTAAGTAGTGTGGGGCCATTATTATTCATTTTGTGCCATCGTTAAACTCGAGTTGGACCTCGAGTTGGAGAACTGGACTTTATCTAGTTCTTTTTGCCAAATTTCCTCCCAAGGATCCCAAATGCTCGCGGCATATTCCAGAGGAGGTCTAACTAGAGCAAAATAACACCTCTCTTTAACTTTCTCATTACATTTTTTGCCACCCGTTTAATAAAGCCCAGTTTCTTCTCTAGAGGGACTGTTTAATCGAATAAGTGTGATATTAATTGTTCGAGAAAACAAAAGATGAATTAAGGATTGCAAAATAAATACTGGAAAATATCTAATTCCACCGAAATGTAATCCTGAAATGTATCATGTGCAGAGTGAAATTATCATCGAGTAGTGTATCATGTGCAAAGTGTTATATTAATGTCGCAAAAGTTTATCCCTGCAACGATTAATTCAATGAAGCGTTTTTAGAGTTGCCTCTATTGGAGTAAAGGTTATTTTTAAGTCCCTTATGACTGAAATGAGCTTTCCATAGGATTTCCCAGTCAGAATTCCCACAGCTATCCATCGCGTTTGCTCGAGTCAAAATGCGGCACTTGGAAAAAATTAATATAATGCCAATGAACTAGGAAATATGTGCAATACATATTATACTGTTACAGTACACACAAGTATATTCGTGTAAGTTTATGCAAACGTGTATTGTATTTCCTTAGCGTAATGATTCATCGATCTTTTATCTTTTCCATGAATTTTATTTTTTTATATACACGAGGACCCATGTATTTCAATTCGAATATTTAAGGAATTGCCAACACCTTTTTTGCTCAAATACACAATCAAAACTACCCCGAGCCGTGATAGCAACGTTTCAGCAAACTCATCAAAAAATATTGGACCACAAATATTGAAATACATTATTTTTTTAAATTTCTAAAGAATATCACAAACCTATTCAAGAAAGAATAACACCTAAGAGGCACAGAAGTACGAGTACGTAAAAATTCCTTCAGCCCTGAAGAGTTTACTTTGTAGTTGTTTAAGAATTTCATAATGTGTTCTGCAAAATAGAGATGTTTAGGCATCTTATAAATACAATTTGATCGAAGTTAAAGAAAATGTTAAGTAACTAGAAAGAACGAAACAAGATAATGAGCAAAAACTAACTCAAGACGGATTCCAAAACACGATAGAAAAACAAGACCAGCCTGAAAAGGAGCTTCGTCAGCACAGCCGAAAGTTACAAAACAGAAGTACGTTCTTAATTTTTTAACTTAAATTTTATTTTATTTTATTTAACTTAAATTTTATTTTAACTTAAATTCGAACTTAAATGAAATTTTCATTCAGAAAACTAAATAGTCGATTTTAAACATACTAAAGATACATTATGAATTTGATTAATATATTATAAATTGTGACAAAATGAATCATTTGCCACTTATAATACTTAGACAGTGGGTCGCGCATTGGACTACTGACCGGAGGGTCCCGGGTTCTACTGGGTTCCCGAGTTGGACTACTCCCGGGTGAGACACTCTGGGCACCTGCACCTCCACCCAAGCTATGTGATTTTTCGGGTACCACATCTTCCTGGGAAACAATAACACAGGGAAAGGAACTGGCCCCCCTACCCTGATGTGTGAATATTCATACACCGTATAGGGCTTGGTACATGGGTGAGCTCTACCATCACCTACTAAACCGACCTTCGGGTTGATTACTGTGTTTATGGTTTTTTATACTTAGACTACTCAGGCTTAATTTAAAGAGTGAGCTCATTCGAATGAATTATAGTAAGACATCTGCAGATTTAATAATGATTTCTGAAATTCTAATGATTTTTTCTCGTGGATACATACATATCCAGTAAGAACTAGAGAATATAGATCAACTATACGGAAATAAGCCTAATTTACTCTCAGCCCTTGTGTATCTAATTGCATTGAAATAGTTTGAAGGGACACATTTCTCATCATTCGACTATGTTTAGATATTTTCTAAAAGCAATAGCACTTAACGTAATAAACGGCTGTGCGTAAATCGTTTCATGAAATGTGTTATAATACCTTTGTTTTTCTGTCCACCATATTTCTCAACTATGTCCTTTCTCGACAATTGTTCGTTGTTCAACCATATTCTTCATGTTACATAACGAACACGGTCGAACTCCTCCGTGATGTGTAAAGAAGAAACGGTTGCCATCCCGGAGAAAATTCCGTGGACCAGCAACTTTATACTCCATTCACATTACTTTCCTGTTGCGATGACTATGAAAAAAACGCCGACCTCGTGTCCGAATCTCATGCGGCGAGCAGAGAGAAATGGCCTTCAAAAGTGAAAATATTTCACTTTCAGGAATCAAGGATACCTACCACCGACAAATCCACCGAACAGAGCCTGGATGTGGGCAGGTGCGGAGGGTCAACACACTGCCCTTCACTTCGAGTCCTTTCTTGAGTTTTGTGATAACATTGAAAGGCATTGGACTCATTAATAAATTTTTCTTCCTTTTCGTTTTTGACAGTATGAAAAAAATTTAAATGTTCTCGCATAATTTCGGTTCTTCTAAATTTTGCGGCTATTTCGGGTCACGCGCTGCGAAACTTTTGAAAAAGTTCATATAAAATTTGCTAGATTTGCTTAAAATTTCTTCGAAAAATAGTGGGAGAAGCATTCAGGATGGATATCGCCTTAGAGGGGTTTAGTTTGAGAGCTGCTTTAGCCACGAAGGGAGTATTTTAGCATAAGCCATTAACAAAAAGGCACAGACAACATGAATTTCCTTTGGCCGAGAGGGAATCATCGCGGTTCCACGTTATCACTTGCCCTTCTCCCCTACAATCATTAGAAATTCAAGCGTAACCGCTCCTACTTTTTGTAAAAAAGGATATCTTCACTCTAACACACCCACGATAAATATGCACGTGCATGTGTCTGAGAAGACGTGAGATTGATTATGTGGAAATATATATTTTTATTTATGTACGAGCGAAGCCTTAAAAGCCCATGCAGGGTATTGTTTAGATGCAGATAAAACATTGAATTTTTCTGAATTTGGTGCTTAGTGGCCTGCGAGATCTCACTCTTAGGCTAGCCCCATGTCCAAATGCACCGCCTTAAAATGCCACGACTACTTTTATTCTTACCCAATCAAAATATCGAGTTAATTCCATCTTTATTTTCTGCAACTGCAGTGTACAGAAATTACATGTTCATAAATGTTTTAATAGAACAGATATTTTGGTGATATTATATTAAAATTATTAAATGCCAGGTGACTCAGAAAGGTATCAGATAGATTATATTCTAGTTAGGCACAGGTTTAGGATTAGTGTGATAAATTCGCCCAGTTTCCCAGGAGCGGATGCGGACTCTGACCACAATTTAGTTGTTATGAAATGTTCCGTCCGTTTAAAAAAGATAAGGCAGGGGCGGCGGGTTAGGAAATGGAATGTAGAAGCATTAAATGGATTAACGAGGAAGGAGTGATTAAAGTTATCCAATACATTTTAAAAATTTAACTAATACAAGATTTTGCGTTCGATCAAACTGATAGAAAAGGTCCTAGCCTTAGTCTTAGATAGAAAAGTGGCTTAGGGAAGGAGCAAATCGTCGGTCGCCGGTCATTGAGAGTCACCGGACTGGCTCCCAGTTTCAAGTTCTCACCTTTCGTTGCCGCAGGCGATCGCGAGCCAGCTGTCCTCTCCGACCCGCCAATATATTCCAGAGTTAATGAGCAAAAAGAAATTTAATATAATCGGCGTAATAAATTAGAGATACCATGGGATCCTTGAGCATTCACCAAATGGAGAGCAGGTGAGTGAGTAAGTTTTGGACCAAGGAAGATTATGGGGTCCCTCCGGCCGACGTGTTATTCCTCGGACGCTTCCTCCTGGTGCACAGGTGTTCGGCACATCCAATTCGGCTTATTGGGGGTAATTGTGCGTCCGATGGAATCTAGGATACGAAAAGCAGATCATTGTGAACCGGCCACAACAATACACGAGAGGAAATAAAATATTCGTCATTCATGAGGATTCTGCATAATTAGCCGCGCTCGCAATCTCTGGCTTTGGGCAAAGTCATAAAATTCTCTGCGATCATTTCATTTAAGTAAGCTTTCTTCGAGTGGGGCAACATGAACGTGCTGACTGCTCCGAGTCGAATCGAATTCCATGCTAAATCTAGCAAGGGCCAGAACGAAATGAAATGAATATCGTAAGCGTTTCATGAACCTCATCAGGTGGCATAGATGACTTCGTCAATGATGCCTCATGAAAGCATTCCCAATCAAAAGATTTTAAATTTAGAGCCATTTTGTCTTAGTCGTGCATCGCTTCTTTTTTTTCTCGCTCTATTTTTCACGATGAAACAATAGTGGCGGTTTAATTTGCCGTGACACCGAATTATAAATTCTTTGCCGAATTTCCTCTCCATATTTCATATGACCCGAATGTTTTTTTGACACCTATCACGATTATTTGAGGCAAAAGAGCGTGTAACCGTATATATATATATATATGGGTCGCGGTGGTCTAGTGGGTAGAGCGTTGAACCACTGACCGGAGGGTCCCGGGTTCGATTACTGTATTTATGGTTTTATATATATATATAAACCATAAACATAGTAATCAACCCGGAGGTCGGTTTAGTAGGTGATGGTAGAGAGTGATGGTAATCACACATCAGGGTAGGGGGGCCAGTTCCTTTCCCTGTGCCGGTTATGGTTTCCCAGGAAGACCTGGTACCCGAAAAATCAACTAGCTTGGGTGGAGCTGCAGGTGCCCAAAGTGCTTTGCCCGGGAATCGAACCCGGCACCCTCTGGTCAGTAGTCCAACGCTCTACCCACTAGACCACTGCGACCCGCATATATATATATATATATATATATATATATATATATATATATATATATATATATATAACTTTTGGACGGCACATTAGAACACAGAATAAAACAGATAACACGTAAAAGGACACTCACACTGTAGATGATTTAAGCTTTCGGCCTACTCCGAGGCCTTCTTCAGGTCAGACTCTATATATATATATATATATATATATATATATATATATATATATATATATATATATATATATATATATATATATATATATATATATCTTTGTATCTACTATAAATGTGAAAATGAATTTTCTTACTAACATTTTCAGGGGTCCCGTCTCACATTATTTCCTTCCTCCCTCGCAGCAGCGATGGTATCATTCTCCATTTCCACTCTTTCGGGAAGTTGCTTCCATGGAGCGGAATCGTTCACCATGACTAGGAGGGGCGGCGAGGCGAATTCCTGAAAAAACAAAACGATACCTTTCATCCAAGGGTCGACGTCGAACGCAGCATTCCTTTTCGTCTCGTTTCTGCATCAGGCAGCACTTCAATGAGCATGACTCAGCAAAATTGAAACGGAAGAAGAACAGAGAGAGAGAGAGTAGTATGGATGCACCAACAAACACACTTGGGCTATTCAGCCAACGAACGGCTCCTCAGTCACCAATCATGCGATCGGAATACCTTTTCCATCTTTAAAGCCATGATTCTCTCCTATGCAGAGTGGATGCAGAGCTCATGATGGAGCTCTGCATCCATTTTCCTTGGTTTTTGATTATTTTTTCAGGCCACGAACTTGATAAATTGCATAAATTTCACTAATAAGTTTTATCCAGCGGAGAGTAAGCATTTAAGAAGAAAATACAACACAAGATTGAAGGGAAGTTTCCTTGATCGGGACTTGAACAACGGATCTTGCAGAAAATCTCACGGATGTGAATAATAGTGAATACGATTTTGACGATAAAACGATAAAATTTTTGTTTGGAGTTACAAAATGTGTATTTGATAGTAGTGTCCATCCAAAAGCCTACCTTAACCGGTAGATTACCTAATAATAATGAGGAGGTACTGGAGTTGGTGGGTGAGGAGAGTGGTTTGTTGAGAGAAATCCTGAGAGGCATGAAAGATGGATGAAAGGCGTATTGAGTGGTATTGGGATGTTAGGCAAACAGGGAATGGGCAGGAGCAGGATAGGGATGTTGGACGAGATGATGGAATGAAGGAAGTACACAGAGATGAAGAGGGACCTGATATAGAGTAGGTTGCTAGATTGGTTTTGTTTTGGAGTTACAAAATATTTATTTATTTTATAGTTTTGTCCATCCAAAAACCTATCTTAACCGGTAGATTACCTAATAATAATTATATATATATATATATATATATATATATATATATATATATTGGATAAAAGTTACAGTGACCCCCGAACATTTCTCTCTCTGCGGACCAGATTGCCACTTTACCTAAGAGTAGGAGAACCGCATAAAAAAAACGTATCCATGCACATAAACCTTTTTTTTAATATTAAACAATTATCTATGAAAAATTCCTTTAACTTGTAATGAGTGAAATCAAGTTGAATACCTCGAAGAATTGTATAATTTATTCAATTCCTCATTATTTAATGATCAGATATGCTTTGTAATACCTTACGGGGCCGTATTTCAGTACATGTTTCGGGCCGCAGTTTCAAAACCACGCGTATAAAGTACAACACGCGGATGCAATCAGGAGTGAAATAATTACCAGCGCAGAGATACGATTCTTCGCCGGCATGAGGTTAGGTGAAGTAATTGGAGAGTAAAAGTCGTTTGCGCCTAACATCTTTGGCAAACAAAAATTGCCATCAATTTCCCCCAATTACAGAGTCGACGACGGACAGGAATTTTTTCCCCTGCCCTAAAATATTTAGGATATCGCTTGTTTCTTTCGCGCTCTTGCACTCTTAGGGTTCAATGTCCTGGGAAATATTAGGTTCCAGTCTTTCCTCACTTACTCCCTCAATGCGAGCGAAAGAATGACTACGTCGTATTAATCGATTGCGTCTTTTTCGACCAAGATAGGGACAGACATCCTCGACGACACAGTTTCGAATCCAACGACTGGATTCAGACATCAAGAGGGTCGAATTCGAAACTCAACGGGGGCCCTCCATCGCCCACCCGTCAACGCGTATCTACCGCTCCCTCGACGGCGAATGCTGACGGGATGGACTGATTTCGCATGCGCCAATGCCGCAGTTTCCGTCTCAATCATCCCGCTGATTTCCAGCGGCCGTATAAAGAGATACGCCAGAGGCGCACAATAGGGGAGTTTGTTTGGCGAGGCATTTAGCAGCGCAGCGGCGGCGACGCGACGACCCTCTCCGCACTTTGCAAGCTTCACAGAGAAGAGGATGATGTTGCAAATTCGACGAGAAATTGAACACGCTCCGTAAATTCCAACTCAGGTCAAGTAGTCCAGAGGGAGTGGAAGGGGGGTGAGATAGGAGGGCAGGTCCCTAACGAGACGAATAACCGAGCCGTCATTAACCACATCCAGGGTGCCATAGAAAGGGGGCCAGGGGGAAGAGGAGGAGTGGCAGGAAAGAGGGTAAAAAAAGTAATTTGCTAGTGCGGCCCAAATGCCTACTGGTTTACGCGCCTTGATTCGATTCCGACCTCAGACATTTCACTAAACGCTCAAACTAGGTCGTAACGAGATACTAATTGCCGAAGATTATTTATTGCTCGTAATGTCCATTACTCTTCAAGTTTGGTATTTAGCAATGCGTGTACTTTTCTCACTAATTTTCTATCACATACTTGTGCATATAAACACTCACACATACGTACTCATGAATATCTACTCACGCAGAAGGGATAAGGGGAAGGGATAAAGATTAAAAATGTCTCAAATTTAATGTGAATGCCGATTAAAAGTACCTTTCTTATTAGTTGCAAACTAGTATGCTCAGTGAAAGCGACGGGGGAGGTAAGAAGGAGGGGCAGTGGTCATGCAGAGGCAATGCAAAGACAAATCTTAGTATTAGAGAGTTCAGCCTCTTCTCGTTCAATTGGAACAAATATTTGTTCATTAGTTATACCCATCAGGACCTCCGCTTTAATTGTGGTGCTGACCGTGTTGTTTAGCTCGTAAAATGCTTAAATTACAACCAACTCCACTCCGATTAGTAATTGTGATCTCGGATGAAACGGAGGGTGGGAAACGCTCCAAAATCGAAGAATTATTTAAATAATGAGTCTCTAAAAGTAAACTTGAGACAGGTTAGTTTAATGGAAACGCAGTGGATATTTTGAAAACTGCTAAGAAAGACAAATAGCACGGATTCAAATTCTGAGAGATTTTAATACGCATATATATATATATATATATATATATATATATATATATATATATATAATATATATATATAATATGTTTTCTCCCGAGAATATTAAGCGAAAGGAATATATCCCAGTCACTTCAACGAGGAAATAAATATTAGTATTAGCTCAACAGGTTACCTTTTCGGTTTACTTACTTTTAGTGCGTATCTGAGCGTATGCTCACGTGTTTTACTTGTTTTCGAAGATTTCGGTGCATTTTTACTTTATGATTTTTCATTAATTACCTTCTTTTCTTAATGGCATAGGCTTCATTTTTGGGACAGCGGTTTGTTCGCATGCTCTCTCGCTAACGGTGATGGTTTCTTTCCCACGAATTCGATACGCTTAATTTTTTATTGCCTAACATTGCAGCAACCAGTCTTTAACTTACGGTACGCGACCACAAAACGCATTTCGCTCACTGTGCACACCTGGTGTGAATTCACCCCAGCCACATACCTTGCCGTTTTACTTATCATGTAGATATAAAAGAATCGACCGTGTTACACAAATAGATAAAATGCACAGTGCAACGTCTATGAAATGTATACCATAGTATACCATGACTCTTCCTGAAATACTGGTGTTCACAAATAGCTTCTGTAATATAAGGCGGTGAAAAATTACGTTTGTCTGATTTCCGGAGAGGAGGCCTCACCTATAGTAGATAGATGAAACAAATGAAGAACTTCGGGTGTGTCTATTTATCAGGATCGAAGATTGATACTACATGCTGATGTTCGTTCAATGACTTTAATTTGACATGAAAACGCGTTATTTGTGAGAGAATTGAAAACAATTGTGCTTGTATTGGTTCGTTGAATTGTAAATTAATGGAAACAGAAGCTGATCCTTTTGGAGTAGAACAGCTGTTGAATTATGGAGACGAGAGAGGACTCAAATGCCTGGGACGCAGCGTGTTATCTTTCGCTAATTAGGCTCCATTTAGAATATGCTGTAAGTATATGGGATCGTAACGAAGTTGAATTGATGGCCGAATTTGATCGCGTGCAGCGTAGTGGAGCTAATATGTAAAACGTTTTTAAGATAAATTTAGTAGTGTATCCAAAATGTTAGAGATGCTAGGCTGGGAATCACTTACGGAGCGAAGGTCAAATTACATATTAAATGTCTTGAATGAATTGGAAGGACGTACGAAGCTGATGATGCTGAAAATGTATTATTAGCCCCATTTGACAATGGTAGGCGAGATTATGTGAATAAAATTATAGAGATCAAGTGTAGAACGAATATATTTAAGATTTCATTTTTTACACGAACGATAAGGGCTCATAATGACATTGTCCGACCGCGGTAGAAGGGAAAAATATTTCGGTTCAAAAGCCGTATAATCACCCGCTACCGCACACCCTAGCGGTGGTTCGAAGGGTGATAAGTCAAACTAAACCAATTAATAACCATAAATAATTCTTCCTTGCGCCCTTGGATTCTCAGCGACACTGAAGACCGAGTACGGAGGCATAGAACGAGAGGAGGCTGGTCTGGGCCCGGAGCCTCCTCTAATAAGGCCCCACCTATTACATACACAGAGTAGGTATAATTAGTCATATTCCTCTGCGGACTGGGTTATATGAATGATGGATTCACATGGGATACGATCGAGTTCGAGGGTTAAAATGTGCGAAAACGGGATTTTCTCGGCCAAGCGTGCACCAGTTGTGCTCTGCGAGGTCGCTGGATTGAGCCCCTGGTTTGAAACCAAGGGCAGAGTGGACGCAAGGGAAAGGATGCAAGTACGTCCGTAGAGCGGGCGATCTTGGACGGGAGGACAGTGATTCCGCCAGCGTCAAAGACCGCCACGCGGAAGGGAGTTCGTTTATTTGCATCGCTCGTGCACCGCGGCGTTTTCATTCGGGCCCTCGACCCGGAAATTAAAAAAAAGGTTCCCCTTGGGCTACGAAGGGCTTTTAACGCGCGCACTCGCTCTTTAAGGTCGATGATATTCACAAGCGCCGTCTGAATCATTCGCGCAGCCGCCAGCTTTTCCCGAAGAGGGGGTGGAGTGGCAGGGAGGGAGAGGGGAGAGAGGGAGGGAGGGAACCAGCCCTATTCTTGCGCCCCTCTTCCATCCCTCCTGCCCTCCCAAAGCGACCGCACGTAAAATGATTCAGCGAGTATAAATATTTGAATGGTGCATGGGATGAGACACGGCATGTGGGAAGAAACACGATATTATTATCATATAAGGGCTTTATATACATATACAATGCTTTAATTTTTTAAATAAACGTCTTATTTGTTAACATATGGTATACCAGAAGCAATATATCGACATTAATAATGATAAGGTTTGCGTTGATACGTAATGCTTTGAAACAGCTGAATTACAAAACATGGGGACGATACTTTATAGGAATGGGGACGATATTTTGGCTGGACGATATTTCGGAAGAATGATAAAAGAAAATGGCCGTTATCTGTTCCAAAAAAATATACATAGGTAGAGTCCGAGCGCCAAAGTGCTCCGATTCATTGCCCACCACCAGCTTCGTAACGCCATCTCCTTTATAAGATCGCAGATTTCAGTGTAAAGTACATTTTCTCGAGAGCTCAAGTCCGCCCGTCAAGCATCCGCCCGACAAGTAGAGAGATCTGGTGTTCAAGTCCTGGTCGAGGAAAATATTTTTTTATTTGTGATCTGCTCAAATCCACCTTCCCCACCTCTCTTGTGTCCGTCCTTTATGTGTGCTCCTTTCCAAACACAGTAATCAACCCGAAGGTCGGTTTAGTAGGTGATGGTAGAGCTCACCAGCCTGTACCAAGCCCGACGGCGTGTGAATATTCACACATCAGGGTAGGGGGGCCAGTTCCTTTCCCTGTGCCGGTTATGGTTTCCCAGAAAGATCTGGTACCCGAAAAATCAACTAGCTTGGGTGGAGCTGCAGGTGCCCAAAGTGCCTTGCCCGGGAATCGAACCCGGGACCCTCCGGTCAGTAATCCAACGCTCTACCCGCTAGACCACCGCGACCCGCTATATATATATATATATATATATATATATATATATATATATATATATATATATGTGTGTGTGTGTGTGTGTGTGTGTGTGTGTGTGTGTGACCTGAAGAAGGCCTCGGAGTAGGCCGAAAGCTCAATCTACAGTGTGGGTGTCCTTTTACGTGTTATCTGTTTTATTCTGTGTTCTACTGTGCCGTCCAAATTGATATTGCTCTGGTGAGTACTTCCGCATCACCTATATATATATATATATATATATATATATATATATATATATATATATATATATATATACATATATGTGTGTGTTTGTGTATGTATACGCCCTTGTGCATATAAAATAGATACAGATTCCTCGACCTGGTTGTGGATATGTGGGCGGTCGAGAAGTAATTACGTGTGTGATACAGAGAGGGTGAGGGGGGGTCAGAGGGACCGTGGAAGGGGATGATGGGGTGAGGTTCTCTGGGATGTGTTTGTGGGGGGGGGGAGGGAGGTGAGCTGGCCGTGCTGGTGTGAGATGTTTCAGTTGTGCCATCGCGAAGCAAAGAGAAGAGTGAACTCCCAGGCGGCCGCGAGCGAGCGCGCTCCCACACCCCATCCCTCCTTCTAAACGGAGCGGCCGACGCGACCAAAGGGTTAACGTCCTCGAGAGGGGGCAGAGAGGGTGGGGGGTGGCGCGTCTGTCTGTTTGTGTGTGTGTGTGTGTGGATGGCGGAATGAGGGGGGGGAGGGTTGGGCGGGCGGCCGAGAAGGGGAGGGGGCGGAGGTGGAGGAACTCCGACAGAAGTATAAACAGGGAAACGGATCGACACGCCGTTTCTTAATTGGAGCTATACCGAGACTCCAATACTCTTGAAGTCTCCTCCTGCCAATCAACGCCAGGTGCCCGCACTACCGATTAAGGTTCGGCTTCGGTTGCGCACCCGTCCCATTGCTGTGCGTGGCTCGAGTACGTCTCCCGAGCCTGAACGCCCTAATTATTCCTTTTGTCAGTTGCTCCACCCATCCTGCAATTCAAGCCGCCGCCTCCTCCTCCTCGCTCGCTCTAACTCGGCTCTCGACAATCTTTCTTACTTCATCTCCTCCTCGATCCAATCACCAGGTAAAGCGCTTTTGCGAACATCACTTTCCCAACAAACGATAAATGAATCTTCCTTATCATTCCAATGTGAGTGCAACGGAACGACGGGTCGATTTTTCCGCGGAATAAATTGAAGCACCTCGCGCAAACTAGGTTACAACCGCGATTCGCCATGGCGGAAATGTCCTGACCATCCAGGCAAGCGGGCGGGAGGTTATTCAACTGGTAGTCTACTCACGCGGCCTTTCAAAGAAAACATTTTTCGAATATTCAACTGCGGTAAGATTATCGCGAAGTTTGTCCTGGAGAGAGAATCAGGCGAAACGATAAGAAGAAAACGAGCACGAAGGTCGGAGGGTAGGACTAGCTGACTCAGTCCTATGAAATTGAAATTCACACATAAATACATTTGGTAATGGGAGGGCATCCATCTCTTTCTCCGGTGCATTCACGGTTTCTGGGAAAGTTTGAGTATCCGGTGAATCACACACAATTGGTTTGACGTGGGAGGTGCCTCAGGTATAGTCCGGATTTGAACCTGGACTCATGGGTGGAACTTCGCGTTCCTTTCACATATGGTACCGCATGAGGCACTAGAAAAATATTCTCTAACGTAATGAAAGTGTAGCACTCGTATACCTAAATTAAAGCAATCTGAAATTAACATTCCTTTTTTCCACAAGACCGATGTTTTGGATTGAAAGAAAACAAAAAATAGGTAATTTATAAAAAAGATAGGATTGAAATAAGTATCTTAGGACAGTCCAAATACTTGGGTGTTGCAATTAAGCACATCAAATATAAAATGGGATGCACACATAATAAATAATATACAGGTCAGGAAATGTCCTGTAAGGAAGCTGCTTTCATTAGAAGGGTTTGTAGGTTGTATGAGATAATACGAATTTATATTTACGAATGTATGACCTAATGAAATGAATGTCTGGTGACCTAACACCTTCCTCGCACGTCCTTGGGGCTGCTTTTGGGTATTCTCAGTGGTATTTAACAGTGAGTGAGTTGGGTTTTATCTATTATGAAGGTCGCCAATGACCTCAGAAGAAGGTATTAAAGTTTTTCGCGCAATGATCAATCATTTAATAATGTATAAGCGGCCAAATTTACGCAAGACAAAGTCTGACGGAATATTATACATATCATCCAAGTAAATATGCAGTTAACAAGAAAATCGAATGATCACAATGCAAAGATAATAATGGTTGTAGGTTTTGCCGCATAAAATCACAGCATAATCAGTCAAAAGCAAAACAATATTATGGTATAACATAAGGAAGAGCATTCTGATCCGAACAAATTCCGGTCCCTCTTTTGAGTGGAACACTTCGCTAGGCAGGAATGCGCACCACCCACGCTCCAATGCCTCGTACCCTGATTTCGAAATATCGTCTTCAATCGCGAAGAGGCAACCGTGATTCATTATGTTTGAACCCCTTTCGGTTCTATCTCCACCACTTATTCGATTATTCATCCAAATTTATCCCAACCGAAACTGTTCTATCCAGGATTATGCCCAGGAATAAAATACGCACGGGGATAGGAACATTTCGGGAGCCACTCCCGAGATAATACCCGTTTATGTCCAGCCGATACAGGATCTCGGCTTGGACCGCACGCATCTGAACAATCTTCATCAAGATGTCCAGCACCACGGACACGTGCCTCTTCTAAGGAATAACACTCGTGGAACTCATATCACAGTTATATGCATTAAGAAAAACTGTTCGGCGTAAAGATATGAAGAATGTATGAATGTGTCAATCTTTTGGTCATTGATGACGGAATAAGACCTTCCCCAGGGGATATAAGTGGAAGAATCGATTTTCATATTAAATTAAATATCATTTCACCGGAAGAAAGCGTAATAGGAGGAAACTATCAGAGCGATAAGTCTAACAAGACTGAAGAGACAAGGAAACATGATTTCTGGTGTTTAATGTATGTATCAAACTCCATTTAATTAATGCGGCTGAAAGCGCTCAATGGTCAAACTGCCCCTAATTGAGTGATTAATGCAAATTAAACCTGATAGAAGTGAAAATTATCGCTAGAAAATAAAACAAGGTTTTAAATATTAGACCCGTATAAATCCATATTCACTCAAAATGAAATAAAACATGGTACGTTTGTGACCCTTCATGCATGAGAAAGTTTATTTGGGGTGCAATTTTCCAATTGCAGGTACCCTGAAGATTCTCTGATCCCTTGGCTAAACGATCTAAGAGAGAAGTCCACGTTCGAACGAAGTTCCTCGAGAAAGAAGACGCAAAAGCGTGCTCTTTTTCAAAGGCAATCGTAAATCTCATCAATAATTCGAGCATCAGCTTAACGTCCACGAAGAATAATCCATTGTTCCTTAAACAAACGCCTACGAAGACATTTATGGAAAGGAAATCCACAGTTAGGCTCATGCTGTAAATCAACGTACATTCGCATTTGCTACAGAAATACTTCGTAAAATAGTGGGTCAAAAAATACCAACACATAAAGAAAAATAAAGAGAAAAAGCGAAGATATATTGTACACTATGAAATGGAAAAGATTAAAACTGAACGTATGTCATATAGTATTATATATACATGTATGTGTATTTCTACATAAATATATATATATATATATATATATATATATATATATATATATATATATATATATATATATAAATTTATGTGTGTATATGTATATATTTAATATATATTTATATATTAAAACATTTTTTATTATATATATGTAGAAACTTTTGGACGGCACAATAGAACACAGAATAAAACAGATAACACTTAAAAGAACACTCACATTGTAGATTATTTGAGCTTTCGGCCTACTCCGAGGACTTCTTCAGGTCAGATTCACACGCACTTCTGCAACATCGATATACATAAACACAGTAATCAACCCGAAGGTCGGTTCAGTAGGTGATGGTAGAGCTCACTCACCCATGTGCCAAGCCCAACGGCGTGTGAATATTCACACATCAGGCCATTTTCTTTCCCTGTGCCGGTTATGGTTTCCCAGGAAGATTTGGTACCCGAAAAATCAACTAATTTGGGTGGAGCTGCAGGTGCCCAAAGAGCCTTGCCCGGGAATCGAACTCGGGACCCTCCGGTCAGTAGTCGAACGCTCTACCCACTGCACAACTGCGACCCACATAAAAATTAAAATATAATGTAAATGGACTAGTCGACACATTTAATTATTTATCCATTTACATTATTGTGCACCTTCGTGGGATTTTCAAAAAAGTGTTATATATATATATAAGGTTTTCATTTTCATCAATCACGTTTCCTTGGTGGTGTAATTGGTAGCACATCCGCCCGGCAGGTGGAAGGTCCGGTGTTCAAATCCCGGTTAAGGAAATATTTTTACATTCGTGATCTGCTCAAAAAACCGCCTTCCCCACATGTCCTGTGTTCGCCTTTCATGTGGTTTTCTTATCCCCTTTCCTTAAACTTGTTTTCTATGTTTGAATGAATATATATATATATATATATATATATATATATATATATAATATTTATATAATTAATAAATCTTTAAAATGTCTTTGAATATCTTGCAATCTTGGAAAAAAACTTTGAAATTGACGCTCTCCGGTGACGCACAAACACAGATACAAAATATTCAACACACAGAAACATAAAGAAAGGACACTCACATATGTATTTGACGTTTTGACGAGGTACGACGGTCGGGCCGTATAAATGTCAAATACATACTGTGAGTGTCCTTTCTATGTTTCTGTGTGTTATATATTGTGCATCTGTGTGTTTGTGTATACACGTATATAAATATAAATATATATATATAAAAACACATACATACATACATACACACACATATTATATATATATATATATATATATATATATATATATATATATTACTTTTGGACGGCACAATAGAACACAGAATAAAACAGATAACTCGTAAAAGGACAGTCACACTGTAGATGATTTAAGCTTTCGGCCTACTCCGAGGCCTTCTTCAGGTCAGACTGACCTGAAGAAGGCCTCGGAGTAGGCCGAAAGCTTAAATCATCTACAATGTGAGTGTCCTTTTACGTGTTATCTGTTTTATTCTGTGTTCTATTGTGCCGTCCAAAAGTTATATTGCTCTCGTGAGTACTTCCGCATCATCGATATAAATAAATAAATAAATAAATAAATAAATATATATATATATATAAATATAAATAATATGTGTGTGTATGTATGTATGTATGTGTTTTTATATATATATATATTTATATTTATATACGTGTATACACAAACACACAGATGCACAATATATAACACACAGAAACATAGAAAGGACACTCACAGTATGTATTTGACATTTATACGGCCCGACCGTCGTACCTCGTCAAAACGTCAAATACATCGTCGTATCGCTGCACCAGCTTCTTTAACCCCTCTGCATAGAAACTCGCCACCTGAGGGTTGAACCAATCGGCAACGCCATTCTTGAGTTCCTCTTCGGTTTCGAAACGTTGTCCACCGAACCACTGTTTCAAGTGCAAGAAGAGGAAGTAGTCGCTGGGTGTAAGGTCAGGACTCTACGGTGGGTGGTTTAAATAGTTCCCAACGACCCAAAAATTCTCGTCCACTGAACATTCTTTGCCCTTTGTGGTGGTCGGTGAGCATTTTCGGTACCCACCTTGCACGCAATGTATAGTATCCGAGGTTTTCCGTAACAATATTGTAGACAGTAGTGCGTCCAAGTTGAGGAAATTCTTCAGCCAGGCCATTAATTGTCAATCGACGATCACATCGCAGTTTTTGTTCCACTTGCGAAACAATTTCATCGGTCCGAATACTGGGCCTACCACTTCGCTCTTCGTCATGGACATTTGTTCGTCCATTTTTAAAATCCCAGCACCATTGTCTAACCTTTCCTTCACTCATAACTGTAGGCTTATAAACTAGGCATAATTCCCGATGAATTTCAGCAGCCGACAATCCTTTTGCATACAAGAATCGTATGACAGAACGCACTTCACAGCTGGCGGGATCAACGATTGTCGCGGACATTGTTGTTTGCATGCACGGACAAGCAAACGACTTCAGTAATTAACCAAATGCTGACCCGCATATATATATATATATATATATATATATATATATATATATATATATATATATATATATAGGGGTCTAGTGGGTTGAGCGTTGGACTACTGACCAGAGGGTCCCGGGTTCGATTCCCGGGCAAGGCACTTGGGGCACCTGCAGCTCCACCCAGGCTAGTTGATTTTTCGGGTACCAGGTCTTCCTGGGAAACCATTACCGGAATAGGGAAAGGTACTGGCCCACCTACCTGATGTTTGAATATTCACACGCCATCGGGCTTGGTACATGGGTGAGCTCTACCATCACCTACCAAACCGACCTTCGGGTTGATTACTGTGTTTATGGTTTATGGTTACATATATATATATATATATATATATATATATATATATATATATATATATATATATATATTACTGCCAGGACCTTAATTCACCCCGAGGCCTACTCCGCCTTTCGTCCTCTTACAATACACACACCGAGCCATTTTAAATCCTGCCCTACATTCGCTCGTAATTCTAAATTTCTCAACGGTGGAGAATCCCAAGAGGCGCATTTTGATAACGAACGTCTGCACAGCACACACAGACACACACACTCGTAGACGCACACACACAAGTACGTAAGACTAAAGGGAGGACGAGGAGGGAGAGTGAGTAGTGTTGGTTTGAGGAGAGCGGGGCAAGCGGAGGCAGCAGATTGATTGCATTTCAACCGTCCGCTTCCGAGGCAATCGATTAATACGGGTGGGAGGGAGGGGTGAGGATGTCGGTGCGCTCTCTGGTGCCCGCCACCACCTGCAGAACTCCAGGAAGGGGTTAAAGTCACCGGGCGGAGAGAGAGAAATGGAAACGGTCCACGGGGGTGGAGGGGACAGAAAGGGGGATTGGCGGACGGAACGGAAAAGAAGAAGGGTTACTCCCCCCCTGCTCCTGAAAAAAGAGAAGAGGACCCTCCCTTCCCTCATCCCGCCCCCCCCCATCCTCCCCGCCCCTCCATCGGCGAGCGCGCTGCCAGGTCGGCGCACCGCCCTGTCCTTCACCCCAGTTGACCCGAAAGAGGAAAAAAATGAGGGAGGGAGAGAGAGAGAAAGAGAAGTTGAGGAAAAAAATTAACGGGGGGAAGACCTTTTGCGTCGATCCACTGCGCACCGTATTACCGCTTCCGATGCGCCCCCAGCCCTCCGCCCATTCCTCCACCCCTCCCCGCACTCGTCCATCTGCCCCTCCGGCGTGAACCTCGCAGTCTCCCCAATAAGCCCCCAGCCCCCCTGCCCGCCGCCCTCCTTGCATATGCCTCGCGCGAGGGAGGGAGTTTGGATGAGAGGGAAGGGCGGAGGGGCGTGCGTGAAATGCACACCCGACGAGTGACTGCTCTGAGGGGGGAAGGGGGTTGCGGGGGGGGGGGGTTGGAGTAGGGAATGGTAATGCAGTGAGTGGGGAAGAAATGAGGAGACGCTTTGGGAATAATTTATTACACCGGATCTCGCAAATCCATTAACAACAATTCGTGAGATCCGTGAATGGGAAGGCAAGGGTCGTGCCCCGGAGCGGCTTTTGTATTTGTAAATGTTCATCGGCGAGAGGAGTAATTCCGCACTCCACATTTCGGCACTGACACGTCGCGAGGCACGAAAGGAAGAGTTTTGTCGCCAGGGGTACAGCGGAAGGGAATAGCGAACCATTTGTTAACTAAAACTTCCGGTGCTGACATTTCCATTTGGTCTCTGATCCCCCATCAGTTGTTTAAATTATAGCGCGCCTTGCTCGTTCCGCGAGATATTTATTCCAGCAGCGAGCTAGTCAAGTGGGTAGATCGAGGAGGATCGTGTTGGTGTGGTGGCTAAATGTACTGGGCTTCCCACCCAGAAGGCCCATGCTCGAGTCCCGGCGGCGTCGAATATTTTTCAATGGTACCCCGATACCCACTTGAGGTGCTACGTGGAGAGAACTTTGAGTGATTACGCCGTCCGTCGGATAGGACGTTAACCTGTTGAACTCCTTGGCGCCTTTTCATATAAAAAAAAACCATAAACACAGTAATCAACCCGAAGGTCGGTTTAGTAGGTGATGGTAGAGCTCACCCATGTACTAGGCCCGACGGCGTGTGAATATTCACACATCAGGGTAGGGGGGCCAGTTCCTTTCCCGGTGCCGGTTATGGTTTCCCAGGAAGATGTGGTACCCGAAAAATCAACTATCTTGGATGGAGCTGCAGGTGCCCAGAGTGCCTTGCCCGGGAATTGAACCCGGGAGCCTATATATATATATATATATATATATATATATATATATATATATATATATATATATATATATATATATATATATCTAACATACACAAATAGACAGACAAATAGACGGGACACAAGTTCTCCTTTGGTGGGTGAAACAGCTCCATAACGCCATCTCTTGGACAATATCTATCGGAGCACTTTGGCGCTTTATAAGATCGCAGATCTCAATGTAAATCAGGTTTCCTTATTAGCTCAACTGGTAGAGCATCCGCCCGGAAAGTGGAAGGTCCGTGGTTCAAATCCCGGATAAGGAAATATTTTTACTTTCGTGATCTGCTCAAAAACCGCCTTCCCCACATGTCCTGTGTTCGCCTTTTATGTGTTTTCCTATCCCCTTTCCTTATACCTATTTCTATGTTTGAATGAATATATATATGTATGTGTGTGTGTGTGTGTGGACAAACTTTCAAAAAGATAACTTTAAACACAGGCACACAAAATAAACGGAACACACACAAGTTGAAAATTGTTTCGGTGGATGCACAGCCTCCATCTTCGGGGGAACATTAGTGTGAATACTACATATACTTATATATTTACAGATACACAAGATATACATCAACAACAGGTTCTCAGTCATTGATCAGATGCGACGCTCCTCGTTGACGTCAACGCACTTCAAGAGACATCTTAAACGTGGATGCTCAACCAATGGTGTCCGCCGTCATCGCACCGCGCACTCCACCCGAAATCCCAAGGTCTCGTAACCAATTCGGCCCAACGCTCGACTTGCGAGACGAGTGTTTTGTGATGAGGTCCATATGAAGTGGTGTCCAATTGACCACTTATTACCTTCACCAGCATTACCGTGCACCCGGCCGTGAAATAAATTCACCACCCCCGCCCGCCCAGGGGAGATCAGGTAAGCGAATGCCAATCGAAATGCTGTCGGCGGTTCGTGGGAGTCCCTTCCTTCAAAGCCCAGCCGCTCCCGTCAGGGGAGATGAATGGACCCATGGCAACGAGTCGGCTGAATCTCGGAATGCGAGTCCGGGCCTCTGACTACTCCGATTCATTTATTAAGATTCGAGCAATAGTAATTGAATTTATGTAAGTGACAGTCGATAAATCATCAGCAGTAACCAACACGGCGACCGTTTAGCCCTCCGCTTTTACCCCAGCTGTCTGTCTCTTCGTTCCTTCACAGCTCTCCGCATTCGCGCCCGAAGTACGTATTGTGACGTCCCTTCCTCCCTCACCCACTGTACTTCTTCCCATCAATTCTTCATCCCATGGCTATCTTTAATGGATTCTTATTGCATCAAGATCATGTAAAATGCGTTCGTGTTTTTTCGTACGTTGTGTTCGCAATAGAATTATGTATTCTCTTAACCTTCGCCGTCTAATAATATTCCCAAGCAATCAATCAGGAAAAAGTATCTTATCAACCAGATTATGTTTACTTCGCTTAACGTATGATATGTTCACAAGGTATTACGCTTGAGTAAAAGATACAGTGCAGAGTGGGACTTGGAAAGGCAAAACATTTAATTCTTAAAGAGATCACAATTCGAAAATGGTGTCACCTTGAACATGCCACCCATCAAAGAAAATTAATCAGTCAAATATTATTTTCTTTAACCTCTGTAAATTCAACTGTTGAAAAGTCCTCCTCGATCGGGGTTACAGATTTATTATTTTATCTGGAGATGAAACATGTTGAAATCCGAGATAAGCAATAAAAGTTTTTAAAGGTGAAATTTATTAAGTTTTTCTAAAGTTTTGTTTTACTCCCTGCTACCTTTTTTATTTTTTTAATCCTACGGGGCATATGAAAAGAGGAAGAAGACGAAGTTTACCTGAATTTCTCTCGGAAAAAATTCCTTATGGACCATTTCTTTACTGTCGGAAAAGCTAGTGAGCATTGTTTTCACTTGTGATTTGCTCATTCTTGCCTTTTTGTTCTTGGGGTGTCGGTGTATCATTCATAGCGTCGACGTTTTGTTTCTGGGTGATATTCAAAAACCCAGGTTTCATTGCCAGTGATGACGCCCAAATAAACGGGTTCATTTTCCTGTACGTTAAGAAAGGTGACTCAAAAAGCGGCCTGAAAGGTCTACAGTGATTAATGGGCAAAGAGGAAGGTGAAGTCCAGCCAGTTCTTGCTCGCGGGGTTTTTCGACAAGAATGAACGCACATCGCGAGAAAAAAAGACTCCGTTTGCGCGGGAGGAGTATAATCTTGCCTTAGTCCGACACGTTGGAGACCGTCGGACGCGTGTGTTTCAAGGGCCAATGGAGCAATTCCTTCTTGAAAAAAATAACACCGGGCGGTTGCACCTTGCTTTCGGTCAGCAAAATTTGCAATAGGGCGTAAAGAGGGACGGAGGGGGGGGGGTAAAAAATAGGCTTTGAACGCATTGGGTAATTCACGGGCGGTGTTTAAAATGTTAAATTGTCCACATCGCAATTTACGGTTTATATTTTCAGGAGAGAAG
Source organism: Hetaerina titia (assembly GCA_037158775.1). Classification (NCBI taxonomy): domain Eukaryota; kingdom Metazoa; phylum Arthropoda; class Insecta; order Odonata; family Calopterygidae; genus Hetaerina; species Hetaerina titia. The sequence goes on from CM073769.1 coordinate 143,604,356, forward strand.
TCATGAATGCACAGAAATGGGAAAATAGCTTGAAATCAAAGCAGCTACACGTACAAGGTTTGTATAAAAAGTATCGGTAATAATTTTTTCCTGACGTCTGCGTGAAGTGCTGAATTCAGACCGTCGGTTGTTAAGTGTGCGCATTATCGCAGATAGTGTATTGTGGCATTGATAAGATATCCCATTGATAAGATAAATGCATCCCATTATTACTGAAAATGAATTGACGATGCGAAAGATCTGCGCTAAACTCATCCAGAAGGTGTTGATGGACGACCAAAAGAGCAGAGACGAGAGTCTGATTGCGAAGATCTTCTGCAAAGCGTTGAAGAAGTCCCCGGCTTATTCAACAATGTAATCACAGCACCAGCAGACTGTTTCCTATTCCCTAAAGAGAAACACTCCCTCAAAGGACGCCATCATGGGATCCTAAGTGTCGTCAAAGAAACTCGCACGCGTACCCTTAGGGACCTTCCGGAATCCGCCTACCAGGGAGCCTTCGAGTCCTAGAAAAGTCACTCTGGCAGAAGTGTGTCAACGTTTCGAAGGGATGTACAGATATTTTGAAAAATTTTGAATAATTGTAGCAATGTCTGAAATAAATCAATTTTTCCGAACCTTTTCCCGATATGTTTTATATAATATAGTACATGTATTTTGCACTCGGAAATCAAGTGAGCTGCGAGTTGATCGATGCAGTACACTGTGAAACGCTCTGCGTGTAGTGGGGGTTATGTGGATACACGTAGATGAGGGAATGATGAGATGAGGTAGAGAGCTTTCTGGAAGTTTGTCGAAGATCCCGAGCATTTGAGCCTTCGTGCGAAAGCACTACAAATACAAATATTCAAACAACTGATTACCTATGCCTACCATCAGTAGAGTATTACAAGTACATCCCGATGACCAGTGCATAATGACAATGCACCATCCAAGAACCACATGGTAAACTTTTATAAGCACGAAAATGACGATCGGCAAATGAAGTTGTATGACAGGAAATGATTCCAATACGATTCATCGTGACAATAAACCGATGATAGTGCTATTTACATATATATAACCATAAACACAGTAATCAACCCGAAGGTCGGTTTAGCAGGTGATGGTAGAGCTCACCCGTGTACCAAGCCCGACAGCGTGTGAATATTCACACATCAGGGTAGGGGGGCCAGTTCCTTTCCCTGTGCCGGTTATGGTTTCCCAGGAAGATGTAGTACCCGAAAAATCAACTAGCTTGGGTGGAGCTGCAGGTGCCCAGGGTGCCTTGCCCAGGAATCGAACCCGGGACCCTCCGGCCAGTAGTCCAACGCTCTACCCACTGGACCACCGCGACCCACATATATACATTTATATTTTTATTTATTTTTTTATTCATTAGCTAAATATGTGGCATAACCCGCTACTTGAATAAAGTTCCTATTTTTAAAAATTTTTTGTTAACGGATGTATTTGTTCTGCGAATTTTCTCATAAAAAAATTTGATTCAGGTAAAATGCATACCATTCCTTTTTATCAAAGTATTTTATCGTCCATTCATAAACGAGCCTTTTCCAATATTTTTGTAAAACCGTAGGAAAACAACTCATATATTTTAAATCGATGGTTATATGCCAGAAGCTTCTTACTCAAAGTAGGGCAAAGTATTTAAGCCAATATGGATAGTGATCACAGAGGAACCAATTTAAATTACACTAAAATTAATATTTCATCCGATTCCCCAAAAATTGCAAAATGATTGCAATCTGATAATTAAAGAGCAAGGAGGATGTCAGTTTTGTGCTCACAAACTGATATGGAAAAATGGTGGAAAATTATTTTCAAAGGGACTTCCTGAATAACTGATGCTTTTGCGAGCACACTTGCCGATCGAATATACTTTCATGTGTGCATATTATCATCGATATAACCAATTAATTATAATACGAGGGTCATCCGGAAAGTAGTACCCGTTCGTGAAATAAAGACACAAAAGTAAATATTAACAAACATAAAAAATTTTATTTGAAAGAGGATACTTTAAACTACTTCTCAACATAATCTCCAAGCAAATTAAGGCATTTGTCATAACGTGTGACAAGTTTCTGTATTCCTGCTGCATAGTCCTTCGCCGCCAGCTCATTGAGATACAGGGTCACTCCTTCTTTAAGTTCTTCATCGCTGTCAAATCTTTTTCCTGCCAAAAAGTCTTTAAACTTTGTAAAGAGATGAAAATCTGAAGGGGCCAAGTCCGGGCTATACGGTGGATGGTCGAAAGTTTCCCATTTGAATTGCTGAAAAGTTTTTGTGTTATCCCAGCTGCATGAGGCCTGGCATTGTCATGAACGAGAATGACACCAGTAGACAATAGACCTCGCCGCCGATTTTGTATTGCCCGCCGTAATTTCTTTAATGTTTCACAATACGCATTGGCATTAATAGTGTCTCCACGGGCCATAAAATCAATAAGCAATACACCTCGTCGATCCCAGAAAATGGTTGCCATGAGTTTCCTGGTGGACAGAACTGTCTTGAATTTTTTTGGTTTGTTTGGTGAATGAGCATGATGCCACTCCATTGACTGTCGTTTACTCTCAGGTGATGCATAACAAACCCATGTTTCGTCACCAGTAATTATGCGAGTCAAGAAAGAGTCTCCTTCATCAGAATAACGTCCCAAAAACGTCAGTGCTGCAGCCATACGCTTGGTTTTGTGCTCATCTGTAAGCATGCGAGGGACCCATCTTGCACAAATTTTTGCATAATGCAGATGGTGTTTAACAATTTCATGAACAATTGTTCGAGAAACATTGGGAAAATGTTCACAGATGTCATCAATTGTGACGCGCCGATCGTTCCTCACGAATTCGTCAACTGAGCTCACCAGTTGGTCTGTAATGACAGACGGTCTCCCCGAACGCTCATCGTCGTGTGTGTTCCCCCTCCCCATGTTGAAGTTGCGACACCACCGCCGAACAGACGACTCGTCCATTACATTGTCTCCATACACCTCCTTTAATTGGCGATGAATATCACATGGGCGAACGTTTCTTGCATTGAGGAATTGAATCACTGCCCTCACTTCACAACTGGCGGCGTTCTCAATTTTTTTAAACATTGTAAACAATCACAGAAACAACACAGGCAATGCTAGCGTCACGCAACTTGGCTCAGAGAAGGCAGACAAGCCACTGAAGCTATCTGACCTCGTACAGCGGCTACTCGTGTCGTCAGCACTTCATGCGGCACGAACGGGTACTACTTTCCGGATGACCCTCGTAGATACATCACCCCATTTGGTGCACGGTATAAAGTACATATCGATATGAAAAATGTGTCGTGCGTTAATTCCCTTTCTTCATTTGCCTAACATTCTCTCTTCTATTGTAGCATTCATCATTCCACTACCGCTCAATACGCCTTTCATCCATTATTCCTGCCTCCATAGGATTTTTCCCAAGAAACCCATCTCCTCATCCATCATCCCTAGTACTTCCTCATTTGTTTTCCTTTCGGTCCATTTCACTTTCTCCATTCTTGTCCCCGCCCACATTTCAAAAGCCTCCAATCTATGTCTATCCTCCTGCTTCAGTGACCACGTTTCCACGCCATACATAGCAACGCTCTATATCAGAGTTTTTACGAGTCTTTTACGAGACCTCCCTACTAAACGTTCACCTCATCAACTCCTCCTTCTCAATCATCACATCTCCTTGAGAAAGTCTCCTTGTCTAGCGCAATTATTCTCCTCTCGTCCCTACATTGTCCATCTTGGTCGAAAAAATCTCCGAGATATGTAAACTGTTTACCTGCTCTACTTTTTCCCCTCCTATTTAAATGTTTAGCTTAGGCTTTTTCTTTCTGGACAATCGCATAACCTTTGTTTTATTAATATTGATTATGATCCCATATCTATCGCACGGAACCTCCAATTCACTCAGCAATGCTTGAAACCCCTTAGTTGACTGAGCAACTAATTCTTGGTCATCAGCAAACCTAACCGATTTTACGAATTCCCTTCAGAATTTTATTCCTAACTCCAGGTCTTCTCATGCTTCTTTAATCATTTCCTCCACATATACGTTGAACATTATCAACACCTTTTCCTAACACGAACTCCCCTCCGACTTTCATTCCCACCTCCAGTTCTTCCCATGCCTCTTTAATCATTTCCTCTACATATACGTTGAACAGCACCGGTGACAATTAGTAACCCTGCCTTACACCTCTTCCTAACACTGCCCATCCGGACTCACCGTTCCCCTCTCGCACCTGAGCAGGCTGAGACATGTACAGGTTGCGGATCAGTCTCCTGTCCCTCCAATCCATTCCTACTTTCTGCAATATACTCAATATTTTTTCCCAATTCACTCTATCAAACGCTTTTTCAAAATCTACGAAACAGGCAAAGACGTCCTTATTGTATTCTATATTCCTCTCGATTAATTATCTCATTACTGTTACATGTTGAACTTTAAATCTTAAACATGTGTTTTCTTCCAAGCGAGTTGCATATGGGCAGTAAATTCAATAATTCCTTCATTTTCTTCTACCTTGAAAATAATCCTAGATATCGATATTTCACGGCACCACGCTTGAGAGTACGGTGTGGCCGACTCACAATCCACATTGGATATGACTGATGACAAATCTTTCCCTTGTCCCTCTCCGCGGGTGTGCCCTCCTCCCACCTGCAGCGTTGGGCCAGATTCCTCACCTTGGGTGGGAGAGAGTTTTGTGTGGAACGCTCTTGTGGTAGTGGTGTTTCGCCTGGCTACTTGCTATAAACTAGCTGGCACGTTCGTGATAGGTTTCTTGCTGCATCCTAGGGTGGAATTATTTGTTGTAGGTAAGCGTATGTACTTGCATGCTTTTGGAGTGAGGATAGGTAGATGTGTGGTTGCATGCGCGTCGAATGATGGGGTGTTGCAATGAATGTGTGCACTGTTGTGGATTGGGGTTTGCATGTGTGTGTTGGTTTTGAATGCGGTGTTTCTTTTTTTCCTTTTTCTTTTTTCCTTTTTTGGGTGGTGGCCTAACACCCCCCGCCACACGCCCTTGCGGCGGCTTGCGGGGTATTATGTAGATGTAGATGTAGATCTAAGGACAGAGCACCAAAGCAAGAGGAAGTTCACCCGTGGCTGGCCATTTCCCTATTCGGTTACGGTCTGACGACGCGGAGGAGTCGCTCCCGAGCGCCTGCCTGCATTAGCCAACCGGGTGGGAGGAGATTCTCTTTCCGCCCGCAGTTACATCGATACGGCTGTCGGTCGACCCCCGTGCGACTGCGGACGCGTCCCCTCCCACCCTCCGAAAAATCCAACTCTATGCTGCTGCTGCCAGCGTTGCCGCCTTCCCTTGCCGCGGTCCGGAGGGGGGGATTGGAGGGGTTGTGGGGGAGTAGGGCGGAAGGGTGGTGGGGTGCTGGGGCAGACGACGGGGTTGGAGGGAGGAGAGAGAGGAAGGACGAGCCGGGGTGGCGCCCTGAAGAGGGTCGGGGCGCCTCCCTCGAGCATATAGAGGGGAGCGGGGGGGAGTGGCGGTTGTGTTAAGTGCGCTTCGACTCGGAAGTAGGACTCCGCGATATGAAGATACATCGTCCCCAAGTCGATAGAGAGGGGTGAAACTAGGAAGGTAAGTAACGAGGAGGCGAAATTTCGCCGTCACCGTGCACTTAAACGGTGATGCAATTTTGGTATTGGCGTCACTTCGGAGTTTGGCATTAGAAATTCTTTATTCTCCAGTAGGAAGTGTATGCGTATAATATACGTGTAAAGTTACTCACTAAACTACTAAATTTAAGTTACTCAAAGTTGGACGCTACCTTGAGCGATTCACAGGCACTTACAATAAGTAGAGGGAGATTAATTGGACTCATCTTGAGGCACGGAACCCGAAATTGAATGAAATATTCAGAGGAGGAATTGCGGAGGCACGATCGACTGCGAGAATCAGGAGAACAATGAAACTTTCTGCGCGAAATGATTATTTATTTTGCATTAGTCCGAAAACAGCACTTCGACATTTACATCGTACTTTGAACATTGATATAGCAATTTGAAAATTACATACACCCAATCCTTAGGTGGAGAAAAAAACCACCTAGGCGGGAATCGAGCCCGCGACCTCTGAATTGGCAGAAGAGGACATCATCCCACCGCCACCGGGGCCGGTCGATAAGGGAGGAAGAAGAGACATGGAAGAATGGAATAGTATAGTAATACGGAGGAGCAACTCGAACTGATAACTTCAGAGACACGAGTACCTTTCCATTTTCATTGTCTATAGATGCATATCAAATAGAAAATGATGGAGTAAGATCTGGTGCTTTCCCGGCGTATTTGCTGGATGAAGTTTTCTCGGGTCTTCCACCGGGTGGAACCCCTGACCCGGTGGAAGACCCGAGAAAACTTCATCCAGAAAATGATGGAATCGAAATTTTTGTTGTGCTTTTATCCTTTAAATTATGTACATGGCATTGAAAGGCGATTGATTGACTGCGACCATGTTGATGTATTACGCAACATGTCGTACCGTTGCCAAGGTTAGGTCGAAATTTTGACGAGAAACTTTTTTATTGTTTTTTCAGAGAAATTATGTAAAATATTATATTTTTAAATGAATTGTGAAAAGGTTAATTATAGGTACTTTTGTCTTAATGAAAGAAATGTAACGCATAAGGAAAACTTGGAACTCTGTTGATTCCACTTGATGTTTAAACATGAACACATCAAGTGGAATTAACACAGTTGCAATTTTTCTTTCCTTAATGGATCAGCTCCACAAAGTCACATTTGAAATTTCCGAAAATATTTAATGGTCTCACGTCAGAGAAGTATCTACGGATCGCTTTAATTGTAAGCTTATAAACACTCCAACAGATGATATGAAATAACACAGACTTTGCGTTCCTCAGAAAATATAATTTATCGGTCGCGTACCTAGTTTCCTAAACTCCGTATTTTCAGGTGTACGGCGAAATACATTCGAGCCAAGGCGCCATTTTGCCAATCACGTCGTGAATTTGGAAAATGTTTGGGATTTAAGTACTAATGTTGCGAAATGGTAATGTGGGATGACTTATAATGTAAAAATAATAGTGAAACTAATCTGGTAAACTTTGGTTTTGAAAAGCTTCCTTGCAATAAAAAAATTAATAATTTCTACGTATCATACTTCGAAGAATTTACATTTTTATTCTGGGAAAAACAAAAGTCCTTAATATTTTGAATACCATGCCTTTACGATATAGATATCAAAATAATCCATAAGATTTAATTCTAATCATTTTTTTTAAATTGCTGAACTATCCATGTTGCATGAGTTACACGTAGTTGACAAGGGCGATCTTTAACCAGAAGTCAAATTGAAGGAGATGATTGGGTGAAGTTTTCCGAATACATCTGGGATCGTTCGATTTTAGGGCAGAATCATCCTAACTCCAAACTTCCTTAATGTTTCTATGATATCATAATGTGGCCACGTGTTCACGCAAATCGATTCGTCGCTGATTTCCGCATTCGAAGATTCGAGATTAGCGCGGCAGCCGAGATTATCGGAGCCTAAATTCGTAGAAAAGATTCGAGATTGACGATTGAGGATTGTCTCAATCACATATAAATATCATATAGATTCCTTTCTGTAACTATGCGGAAACGCTTCGGTAGTGGTTCTATTTAAATCATCCCCATTTAGACGGCGAAGTGGCAGTGGAACCGTGTTCGGCTACTGAACCGAGGGTCTTGGGATCGAATCCAAGTGATGCAAGTTCTACGCATGATAGGACAGGAGAAATTCAAAGCGGGTAAGAAAATTTTATAGATGTTGAATATTGTACAGAATTGAAGATATAAGACCATAAAAAAAGATAATGAAACAGATGGGGATAGCGTATAACCAATCACATAGGATTGAGGTAGAGGTAAGCCAATCACAAAGGGCATTAAGGGAATTGAAATGAGATCTTGAGGAAACGAATGAAATCCCCGCGGAACTCATTAAGGGTTTAAGGTTAAAAGGTGAGAGGAAGACTTTTATAGGCAAATCCGTAATGCTTATGGTGAAGGAATTTGGCCGGAAGATTTCGCCAAATCAGTCAGTGATAGCTCCCATTCCAATAAAGAAAGGGTAAGGTAACCGTTTCTGGGGATAAGGAAGGAGAAAGATACGCGTGATGCTATACAAATAATGAAGTCACTAAATTAAAGGAACACACATTAAAATTAGGATAAATTTGTTTGGCTCGCAGATTTTGAGAAGACTTTCGATCGAGGAAACTGAGTTGAATTGAAGAATGTGTTTTTCAAATTAGAACATTCTTTATTGCGATGCAGAAAGAATTAAGACAATCAATACAATGTACGATCACCGAAAATCTTTATCATATATCATCGTGATATGATCCTCATGATATACAATAGTGGCATTCGTTAAAAATGTATTCGTGGAACACCCACCCTGGTCCTGCCAAAATAAAAATATACTTGCAGAAAATAGGAGTAGAACGGAGAAGGAACGACTTATCGGTGACCTGTGCATGCCTCAGACTGACTGCTTAAGTGCGCGTGGCAGAGAAAGAATCAAGAAGTGAGTGAAGCTTAAGGAAGTGGAGCAAGACTGATGCGCATAATACTGACTTGCCCATAATAGCCTTTGCTTTTAAACGCACAAGTGGAGGGAATGGTAAAATTGGCGTGGGAATAACTAGAAAAAGCAATAAATGTCAGTGGGGAATTAATAAAATCAAGCTTAATAAGGGAGCCATCCAAAAGGTTACAAGAATTGCTCTGTGCGTTATTAAATGAGTGAGTTTAGTTTGAGAATACAATCAACGAAAGCAAAGAAAAGGTTTTGCTGCTTTTTATAGGAAGAAGAAGGTTAAAGTTTAAAGATTAAAATTGGAGTTCCTAAACTAGAGCAGGTGGAATGGTTTCCTTATCTTGGAAGAGTTTAGGACGAAAAGGGTGGAAGTAGTGAAGACGTTAGAAGAGGGATTGGTTAGGCAAAAACCATTTATAAGAGAGAGTAAGTTGATTACAGAGATATTACGTATAGGTTTTACACGGCTCAGATATATTATTGTTGAAGCAAGAGTATAGGAAATGTTAGAGGTTTTTGAGTTTTGGATGTGGAGAAGGAAGGAAAAGGCAAAATGAACGTCAAGCAAAATAAAGGAGGAAGTGCTGGAGGAAGAGAGATGATAAAAAGAGACGTTTCAGGCGTGATATGGTGGAATATCATGATTAATTCAAATTGGCAATTTTCCACAAAAATAAAATGTTTATTAATACGACCGGTTTCAGTGTAACTACATCATCTTCTGGTAACACTCATTTCTCATTGTCTACTATGTATGCTGAAAAGCAAGTGAGGGGAGGGTAGTGGAAAATGGGGGAAAGAGGGAGGGGAGGTGGGACGTGGGCAACGTGGGTGACAATGAGAGGGGAGAAAAGGTGCGGGTGAGGAGAAAGGGGTGGGGGGAAAATTAACACAGTCCGGAAAAACCTCGTAGCTGGCTGGAAGGGTTGTCTCGTTGAGGGTGGACTCTCTGTGCGGCGCCAAGCTCCTAGGGCCGTGGAGAAAGGGGATGAGACCGGGGTTTCCCTGTCATTGACCGCGCGCAGATATCCATGCACAAAGAAGTGTGCGAAAAGGAGTAAAGATTGGGATCACTATCTATGTGGTTCCAAGATGGGGCGGGCGGGGGGGAAGGAAAGCCCTAGCGAGGGATTAGGAAGGGGTGGAGAAGGGACTTCACTTGTAAATGTCGGCGAGAGAGTGGGGGGGTTGGGATGGGAGGAAGGAAGGGGGAAGAAAGGAGTGGGGACACAAAGCTTCCCGCCTTCTTCGGGATAACATGGTCAGAGGTTGCACGTGGTGATGGGGGGAAATTCCAATAGTTAAGGACAGGGGATTACAGGTCACACGTGCCTCGAGGGAAGGTGATGGATGAGGAGGGGGAAGGGTGAAGATGAAAATTGGACTTCGTTGATGAGGTACAAGTCCTCCGATGTAAAATTTCCAGTTGTTCCAAGGCGTCTAATTTCTTTCCTTTGGTCAGGTTGTGTAACACTTTAAAATTGAAATTACAAAAATGGTTGAAATCAAGAAGATGTTTGGCAAAAATAGAATTGGTAAGACCTGTGATGAAGCCTTTCCTATGTTCACTGATGTGAGTCGAAAAACTCCCGCCTGTCTGACCAATGTACTCCACACTCGCACTGAATTTCGTATGCATCACTTTGGTTATTGCAATGTATGGGGTCTTTATCGAGCATAAGGCTTTGAACAGATTATTGGGGTATAAAATGAAATGCGGAATTGATCTTTGGGAAACCTGTTGCGATTTAATATGACACGGAGTTATTGAATGGGAGTTTGAACCACTTGCGCTCTGAAGCAGTGGTGACTGCGAGGGAAACGTTTAAATTAAGGGCCTGTTTCTTAAGTTTTTTCTTTAATAAATTATCTATTAAGTTGGCCTGGTAACCGTTTTTAAAAGCTATGTGTTTTATGCTTTTGACCTCTCGTTCAAAGTTGGATTTGGTCAAGGGGATACTGATTAGCCTGTGGATCACGGAATTGATGCTGGGTAGTTTGTGCGTGATGGGGTGGCAGGAGTCTGATGGTATCACTTGATCGGTTTACGTGGGTTTTCTAAATATTGAAAAGGTATTTTCATTAATTTCGATTGTTAGATCCAGGAAATTGATTTTATTGCCCACTCCCGATCCATGGTAAAAATTATGGATGGATGAAAGGAGTTGATGAATCGTAAGAATATGTCTAACTGTCTTTCACTGCCTGTCCAACAGCATAAGATGTCATCCACATATCTATACCAATATAAAATATTATTGTTGAATTTGTTTTCACATAGGATCTTGTCCTCCAAATTATCCATGAAAATTTCGGCGAGGAGTGGGGAAAGAGGTGACCCCATCGCCAGACCGTCCTTTTGTCTTTAGTAGTTGCCGCAGAATAAAAAGTAATTTTGGTCTACGCAAATTTCCACCTCCCCTCCTTCTTCCCCTATTTTCCACTACCCTCCCTTACTTGCTTTTTTGCACATATAGTAGACAAAGAGAAATGACTGTTACCAGAAGATGATGTAGTTACATTGAAACCGGTCGTATTAATAAATTTATTTTTATGGAAAATTGTTAATTAATAAAGAAGAGAGATGATTGCTGGGAGACAGCCAAAGAAGGTAGGAAAGATGAGTGCAAACCATTTTGATTGACGGTGGAATGCTGAATAGTGTGATAGCGGAGGGGAGGCAAGCGAGAATAGGAATAGCAAAGGGATGGATATTCATGTTGAATGGAATGGAGATAGAATATACGCAGAATTGAATAACAGTTTATTGTAGTGTATTTTGGGGCGTCAGGTTTTGATTTGTTAGGCGAGGCTAAGAAATGTAACGGTCTGTCTTCATTCAAAACCTGCCTTAAACGGTAGACTACAAAATAATAATTGAACACTGTAATAAAAGTAATAATTCTGGATAAATCATGAAGAATAGGCAAAAATAGGCATATTGGACAATGTGTAGGTGGGCAGGTATGTAAAGCTGGAAAATATTTAATTTTCATTTAAGTATTAGAGTGTTTCATTTTGTAGTGTTTGTTTAGAACGGTGCTAAGTGGAAATTGAAAATTTAGCATTGCTTAGGCATATAAAACCTTCTATAATCACAAAATCTACCCGATAATAATACCAATAATACCGATAATAATGAGGACCAAAAGTGTCAAATTTTGGCCTTTAATCTCGGATTTTACGATGAAATAATAACAATGATAATCGCATGCTCCCAGAATGTGAAAATATACCTAAAGGCAGAAATGGAACCCATGACCTCTGGGTAGGAGGAAGATACGTACACTGTTATTCGGCAGCCATCGAAATCAGCGGAATTAATTCAGCCAGTAATGTACTTAAAATATATTTTTTTACAGTGCTTTTAATGTTACATACAATACTTGTAATCATTTTTCGATTTTGATCAAAATTCGCATAGCTCCCGAGTTTTGAGAAAATATAGTCACCGAAAAAGTGATTAATCCTCGATTTATAGTATTAACATGTAGATGAAGCAATTAGCTCACTGGTTAGTCATTTCAGTGTGGTTTATTTCATTCACGCCTGGAACGCTCCACATTTATCACACCACCATCACGACTCCATGGTCTCCGTTTCGTGCTCTCGGAGTTCTGCCATTTCCCGCCACATTTGAATGTTCCGCGACATTGCGTCCACCCTGATCCTTGGCAATTAGTATATGCTGTTAGTTTCAACGAACTGGGGAACAATTATGGCGTACACGACGGCGGGGGTGGATGTTCAAAGAAGTGAACAAAGTTTTAAGTTTAACAAAGTTTTTAAATCGTGAAGGCGCACCCTAGGCAGATTAGCCTTTCCTTACTCGATTAGTCTTCCTTTGATTATTAATGCCATTTTCGATGAAAAAAGGCAACGTGAGCACAAGTGAACATTAGTAGGTCGTCTTATTTTCGAATGTCAGGTTAAAATAGGCCAGCTACACTTCTGATCTGCTCGATTCCACCTTCATGAGCATTTTTCTGTTCCTATCCTTTTTTTTATCCTTGTGATTGAATACGAGTAGGTATTCGCTATGAGGCGGGTTTTCGTGATAAAGTGTACATGCGTGTGCATATATATTTATATAGAAATATTAAAAAACATTGGTCAAGACATTTAAACGCAGGAACACAAATAACTCATGTATTTGAGTGTAATTTCTTTGTTTTTCTGTGTTTAAATGTCTTCATCAATGATTTTATATATTTGTATCGTCGCCAAAGAGCCATTTGTTTCGAAGATATTTTTTTATTAGGTAATTTACCGGTTAAGGTAGGTTTTCGGATGGACACAACTACCAAATAAATATTTTGTAACTCCAAACGAAACCCAATCCAGCAACCTAATCTACATCAGGTCCCTCTTCATCTCTGTGCACTTCTTTCCTCCCTTCATCCCGTCCAACATCCCTATCCTGTTCCTGCCCTTTCCTCGCTTGCCCAACATTCTCCCCTCTATTACAGCCTTCAACATCCCACTACTGACTAATAAGCCTTCTGCCTCGATAGGATTTCTCCCAACAAACCGCTCTCCTCGTCCACCATACCCATATATATACATATATAAATAAAAAAACCATAAACACAGTAATTATCCCGAAGGTTGGTTTAGTAGGTGACTCATGAGTCATATCTTATCTTCCGAAGAAGACGGAGTTCAAGTCCGACGAAATTATCAAGATGTTATTGTGAGTATTCTTTTTATGTGTTCTCGTGCTTTGTGTTGCTATCTAAGTTTTTATTCAACACTTCCATGTTACTTCGAAGAAATCATCTTAATATAAATAGATATACATTTTCTTATAAAATATATATATATATATATATATATATAATATATATACATTTTATATTGATATGCATATATATAAAACTTATGTGACAGCCTCACTGATGTGAATAATAATGTACGAGTACGATTCGTATATTAATTTAGCACTAGCGAAAAATAAAACAGATACGCATTAAAAAGGAAAGAAACTCACAGGTTTCCGAATTTTCGGTGGCCAAGCCACCTTTCTCAAGGGAGAGAAGGAAGGAACGAGAAGAGAAGAAAGAGTAGGTCGCTTAAATCTCAAAGTCAAGTCAAGCTTGAGATGGAAAAATCTCCAACTTTTGCTCTCAAAAACCGTAGTATGGTTTCAAAGAGGTACCGTTTATGGGTAGGTGCGTATTACCGGTGAGTGCAACACCCGAAGAATTAAGATCGCGCACACCAGAGTGAAATAAGGGACTTCCGAAATCGAACCAGTGGACCTTGTTGCTTGTGAATCATGTGGACGGATAACGTGAAAAAAAGTGATGCAGAATAGAACAAGAGGGCGTTAAATGGGGCGCTAAACTGACAAATCAAAACCATTAAATAAATATCATATGGAAGTGGCCCAATTATTTTTTTTCTAAACGTGAAAGAATTGGAATATCAGTGCGTAAGGCCAAGGAAGGGGCAAATAGCATTGCATGTTAACGAATGAAGATTTTCATAATAGAGAGCTATTAGGGAAGGAGACATTTAGCCATTAAATTGAAAAGATAAAGGTCTGGATTCGAATTGGCTCGGAATTATTTTTAATTCGATTTTACTGACATTACCCATGCCTTCCTTATATGCTGAGTAAAAGTCCGTGAAATAAATGATTTGATGGGGTTTTCAATTTGGCTCATTCTAGAAGAACATATACGGCCGACGTTCTTAGTAAGACTGAAAATTTGCCCTTCACAAACCGTCAAGCAGGTCAAAAGCTAACGCTGCCGTATTTTCTCCATGGAATATTAACGCTACGACGGTACATCTAAAAAATGGATAGTGGTTGGCAGAAAGGAGAACCTTACAGGAGAGCAAATGAATGACGAGAGTAAAATTGCAGACGATAGTCATGAGAGAGATGTGAATTATCGCAAATGGAAAGATGCTTCCCTTACGACGAACAGTTTTCTTAGGTGTTTTTTTATATGTTATCCAGATTTTTTTAAAGCGCACTTGGATTTATGCTCCCATCATGCGCCTACCTCGTTCCATTGTGTAGAATAGTTGCCAGGGACTCAAGAGGAGTACTACATCGAAAATGGAGTATCGGAGTGCCCCAGTTACTCACTCCGCCTAAAGCCGGGTTCTCATTCCACCCCACCTACCCTTCACCGACACCCCTTCGCTATTGTCGCCACCCAATGGAGGAGATTTGCCTGGAATGTCTGGAGAGAGAGGAGCGGCTGGAAGAGGTGGGGCAGACGTAAGCCCTCCCCCCCTGGTGCATTCCCAACACCGAATAGCAGGGGGCCACATCCCAGCAACCCCCGCGCCCAGCCCCGTCGGCCGTCCTACTTCGCGATCCCCGCATTTCGAGAGGAGGGGGAGGGCGGCGAAGGGACTAGGGGGGGTACGGGAGAAGGTTTGCGAGGCGAGGGAAGGAGGGGAGGAAGTGGGGAGGGTGCCCGTGAAGAGAGGGTGTCTGGGGGCCGTCTCCGGTGCAGTCGGACGAGTGTCGCAAGCTGCATGCTTCACGACCGGAAACGTCCCATCGTGGAGTTTCAGTATTTCAGGCAGGAAGAGCAAATGTAATCCTTCACTCCGCGGACGGCCATACCTCCGAAATACTGCCATACTTCTCTCCCCTTTCTCTCTCGATTTATCTCAACAGATATTTACGCATATATATATATATATATATATATATATATATATATATATATATATATATATATAAACACACAAACACTAGGTTAATAAATATTAAACACCCAGAAACATAAAAGAAGGACACTTACAGTAGATATTTACGTTTCGACGGCACGGCCGTCGTCATCAGAATCCTTTCTGAAGGCCTTCTTCAGGTCAAAGCTTAAATCATCTACAGTGTGAGTGTCCTTTTACGTGTTATCTGTTTTATTCTGAGTTCTATTGTACCGTCCAAAAGTTATATTGCTCTCGTGAGTACTTCTGCATCATATATATATATATATATATATATATATATATATATATATATATATAATATTTTACTCGACCGGGACTTGAACACCGGATCTCTCCACTTGCCGGGCGGGAGACCACTTGAGCTTACGAGAAAATATACTTTACACTGAAATCTGTGATCTTAAAACGCGCCAAAGTGCTCCGATTCATTAGCCAAGAGATGGTGTTAGGGAGCCGTTACACGCACCAAAGGAGAAAGAGACAAACACAAGAGGAGAATGGAGAGTAGGTTAGCAAGCATACAACATCATAAAGGATAGGAACGCTGCGTTTCATGGCACGCTTAGCTAGAAGAAGAGACGAGCCACATTGGCCAAATACACATTCAAACACGAAATACCGCCATATGGCGAACAAATATTCATTAAAATAAAATATAACAATAGAATATATTTATATATATATGTATGTACATATATATATATATATTTAAAAATAAAAATATTGTACAAATATATATACATTTGGGGGTCGCGGTAGTGCAGATGGTAGAGCTTTGGACTACTGACCGGAGGGTCCCGGGTTCGAATCCCAGGCAAGGCAATGGTCACCTGCAGCTCCACCCAAGCTATGTGATTTTTCGGGTACCAGATCTTCCTGGGAAACCCTGGCCCCCCTACCATGATGTGTGAATTTCATAGGTACTGTGTGAATTCTACCATCACCTACCAAACCGACCTTCGGGTTAAATACTGTGTCAAATATATATATATATATATATATATATATATATATATATATATATATATATATATATATACATATATATATATCGAGAGGAAATATATACATATATATATATCGAGAGGAAATATGTATATATATATATATATATATATATATATATATACATAAGTAGTTAGAATAGGAACCCGGAACGTCAGGACAATGTTGAGGAGAGGCAAATTAGAAAATATTTAGCGAGAGATGGAAAGAGGTAAAATAGATGTTTTAGGTCTCTGCGAGGTGAGATGGAAGGATAGCGGGGATTACTGGAGTGACAATTATAGAGTGATATACAGCGGCGGGGACGAGAGCCAACGAGGGGTTGCCGTAATTTTAAATAGAGGGGTAGGAAGAAGCGTAGTCAACATAGAGCAAGCGACTGATAGAATTTTACTCGTAGAGATTAAAGCAGAGCCAACGAACTTGATCATTGTTCAGGTATACATGCCACCGAGCAACCACAAGGAGGAAAATGTCGATAGGATGTACGATGAGTTAAAGGATATCATCGCGAGTGTTCCTGCAGGGAAACATTTGATAGTGATGGGGGATTGGAATGCGACGGTAGGCGAAGGAAGAGATGGTGGTGAGGTGGGGGACTATGGGTTAGGCACGATGAATGAACGCGGGGAGAAAGCAATTGAATTCTGCAGGAGACAGGGGTTAGTCATCACCAACACATGGTTTAGACACCACAAAAGGCGTAGGTATACATGGAAAATGCCAGGTGACTCAGAAAGGTATTAGTTAGATTATATTATGGTTAAGCACAGGTTTAGGAACAGCGTGATATATTCGCATAGTTTCCCAGGGGCGGATGCGAACTCTGACCACAATTTAGTGGTTATTAAATGTAACGTCCATTTCGAAAAAAGGCAGAGGCGGCGGGTTATGAAATGGAATGTAGAAGCATTAAATGGATTAACGAGGAAGGAGTATCAGCAGGCTGTAGAGAAAATGATGGATGACGGTAAAGAGATGACTACTATCGAAGAAAAATGGATATATATCAAGCAAGGGATATCGAAACCCGCTGAAGACACTATAGGAACCGTTACCGTTACCGGGAAAAGGATAAGGAAACCACGGGTAACGGATGTGATGATTGCAAGGATGGATCAGAGGGGAAGATGGAAAAATGTAAACACAGAGTTAGGCAAAATGAAGTACAAAGAGTTAAACAATAAATTGAGAAGGGCCACAAATAAAGCAAAAGAAGAATGGTGGAAAACGCAATGCGAGGATATGGAAAATTTACAGAAGAAGGGTGAAATTGGTGCTCTATACAGCAAGGTTAAGTTATTATCGGGAAGTAAGAAGGCAAGATCTGTGCTAACAGTGAAAGATAAGTGGGGTAAGATAATAGCTGAAGCAGGAAAAATCCAAGAGAGAAGGAAGGAATATATAGAAACACAGTATGGTAAAGAACTTAGGCCGACAGGGTTAGACATAGAAAAGGAACATGACGTAGAAGAAGATAGCTTAGGTCCAGGCATACTCGACGATGAAATAGAAAGGGCATTAAAAGAGATGAAAGCAAATAAGGCCGTGGGGGTGGACAACATTCCTGTAGAAATGTTGAAATGGTTAGGAAAAGGTGGGAAGAAGGCCCTATATGGACTGATTCGTAGTATCTGTGAAGAAGGAATCTGGCCGGAAGATTTTGTGAAATCGGTGTTAGTTCCTATTCCAAAAAGGCAAAGGCTACGTCATGTGAGGATTACAGAACAATAAGTTTGATATCCCATGCAGCTAAAGTTATTATCAGGATCATCAACAAAAGGATAGAGAGTAAGGCAAATGGTTACTTAGGGGAGGATCAGTTTGGGTTTAGGAAAAGAAGAGGTACGCGTGATGCCATTGCAGTAATGAGATCACTAATCGAGAGGAATATAGAATACAAGCAGGACTTTTTGCCTGTTTTGTAGATTTCGAAAAAGCGTTTGATACAGTGAATTGGGAAAAATTAATGCGTGTACTGCAGAAAATAGGAATGGATTGGAGGGACAGGAGACTGATCCGCAACCTATACATATCTCAGACTGCTCAGGTGAGAGTGGGGAACGGAGAGTCCGGATGGGCAGTGTTAGGAAGAGGTATAAGGCAGGGTTGCCCATTGTCACCGGTACTGTTCAACGTATATGTAGAGGAAATGATTAAAGAGGCATTGGAAGAGCTGGAGGTAGGAATGAAAGTCGGAGGGGAATTGGTAAAATCGGTTAGGTTTGCTGATGACCAAGCATTAGTTGCTCAGTCAGCCAATGGCTTGCAAGCATTGCTGAGTGAATTGGAGGTTCAGTGCGATAAATATGGGATGAGAATCAATATTAATAAAACATTGGTTATGCGATTTTCCAGAAAGAAAAAGGCTAAGCTAAATATTAAAATAGGCGGGGAAAAAATAGAGCAGGTAGAACAGTTTACATATCTCGGAAGTGTTTTGGACCAATACGGTCAAAGTGGTAGGGACGTAAGGAGAAGAATTGCGCTAGGCAAGGAGGCTTTCTCAAGGAGGAGGGAGTTGATGACGGGGACGTTGAGTAGGAATGTTAAGACAAGACTCGTAAAAACTCTGATATGGAGCGTAGCTATGTATGGTGCGGAAACGTGGTCGCTGAAGTAGGAGGATAGACGTAGATTGGAGGCTTTTGAAATGTGGGTGTGGAGAAGAATGGAGAAGGTGAAATGGACCGAAAGGAAAACAAATGAGGAAGTACTAGAAATGGTGGGGGAGGAGAGGGGTTTGTTGAGAGAAATCGCATGGAGGCAGGAAAAATGTATGAAAGGCGTATTGAGCGGTAGTGGAATGTTGAAGAAGGTAATAGAGGGGAGAATGTTGGGCAAGCGAGGAAAGGGTAGGAACAGGATAGCACATGCACCGTTTTTTTCATTCAAAGTGTTGTACCAATCGAACTCTTGATAAGTCAATATAAATATTGCTGATCTATCGTTCTATCTATTAATATTGGTTTTGAATGGTCCTTAATGATTATTATTAGCCCATACGTTATTTACTTTTGAATTTCTGTGTAACTGCTCCCTGATTTCATGCCTTCTAGAAACCTTAGTCCTTTCCTTTCTTTATTTTGTTTTGCCTACACTCTCACCTGTATCACGACTTTATGAATATCTCATTACCTGTCAATATTTTCTGCAACCAATTTTTCTATTTTTGTCAAGTTTCCTCTAACAGCTTCCTCTATTTGCCTGCAATATTTTAAACTTCAGCGATTTCATTCCTCTCTCTCCAACATATTTCCTCCATACGTCCCCAAACCCACATCGCAAAAGCCTTTAGATCCTCAGATTTAGGCTCATTCCCTTCCCTCCAAGCTTCACATTCACACAGCCCTACACTCCATATTAAGGTTTATACTATTTTCTCTCTACGTATTCCCTAAATTTAGCTGTCATAAATTCCCTTCTTCGTGCAAATGCTTCTTTCTTCGACAGTCTTCTTCGAATACCCCAGCTACCATCTTTTCCTATTATCACATAACAGATATAAACTTAGGAAATAAACTGGCATGTAAAAAAGTGTATAAAAAACGTAATGAAGGTTTCTGTAGAATTATATGTCATAATGTTTATTAATATTTAACTATATCAACACTCTAATTAGTAGTTCATTTACTATGCCTCCACATGCATCGCAATATTTTTTGTTTCGTAACATTAATTGTTTTGGTAACGTCTTTGAATATTAGCTTCGGAGAAATTCATAAAATAATGTGCAGTCAGCACTTCTTAACATTTACACATCTCAGTACATTTAAAGAGTGCAGAAATGCTTACAGTGATTGTAGGAAAGCACGAAATAAAATATATATTAAATAATAATAATAAATAAAGTAAATGCTAAATTGGGGAAAAATTGGGTAGTGTGTGAAAACATTTTTACATTTGTGGAAACCGCGTAAGGATAGTGAACCAATACGAGAAACCCACTTCATTGAAACATCCTCACAGCAAGGGGGCGTGAAAAACCTCCGAAACGTAATGAGATGCGACTAATGCGCGGATACCTAATATTTGCGGTCTCAGAAACAGGAAAGTACTTGTAAAAATAATGCACGAGTGTGGAAAAGACAACTGAGATTAGAAAGAAAAGGGCAGAACGGAATAAATCAGTCAAAAAGACTTTCTCTGTAATAATTTAGAATTAGGTCTTCATGACTGTGTCTACCCAGAATGAGAACCCCGTGAAGCGTGTTATGTCTATGTCTATAAGCCGGTATGAATCCATTAAAACCGTTTGTCGACGCTGTTAATTAAATTGAGTGACTTGCCGTAGATTTTATATCATACTTAATATGTCTTCCCATAATTACTATTGGTTACGTAACATAAAGATATTATCAAGAAATACTTAAGCTTTGTCCAAAAAATATCATATTCATAAAACAAAATAATCCCTGCGTCATCAGCACTTTTTCATTGAAATAGGCAATTTTCCAGCCGTTAAAATAGGCACAGGTTCTAAAATAAAGTATAATAGTCGATCTGTCGCAGCAGATTAGTTAACAGGTCTGCCCTCCCGCACTTCAGTCCGCCTCGTCATCATTCCCTCCTGCGGGGTCTCTCAGACCCACACAAAGAAATTCACAGCCCGAGAGGTTATTCCTAGCATCCGGGCCCACTCGTCTTATAATGAATATTAATAGTGTGTCCTGGAAGGGGTTTTTTGCTTGTCGGACGTGGCCCAAGGCTGGATGGGATCCGTTTATGATATTATCTGAGGATTCGAGCCAGGAGAGCGGTGACGCAAAAACCTCCGTTTTTCTGGAACCAAACTTGAACATATCTTTTTCCCATTATAGTAGTTAAGCGCGTAAAAGTAATATACTCCATGATTTTTAACAGCGAGGCCATGACCATAACGGTGTTTAGGTTTTTAGTTTAAATATAAGTCAGCCTAAGGTGGTAGACAGTATGATTTCTCAGAAAACTATAATACAAGGAGAACATAGCCATCTGAGGTCCATATTTTTATGCACTATTCCCATCTTCGGTGCATTGATTCTACACAAAATGTTTTACTCGAGTCATCCCTCAAAAGTAAAATGACCGCTACTGGCGTCATGATGGCGGCCGTGTTCAACTTAAGTCGACGGGACATGTTCCTCCCAAGTTCATATTCCTATCAATGTATATTCCTCCCAAGTTCTTGTCGAATGCTTTTCTCAAAAGTTTCTCGGAAGATTGTTTTATTTATTGAAACCGATATACTAAGCGGAAATCAGCCCTTTGAGCGCATGCCGTGGCACGCAAGTGTTTTTCAGCTCGGCAGAGGTGATGACTGTCTCTACCATATCAAATGTTTCGTGCAGCTGAACTTTCATAATAATTAATGCGAATCGCCTTTGCCTTACATGTGCTGAAAAATGTTATCTTTCAATAAATAATCAGTTAAAAACTGTCATTTTTCAGTGGCCTATTTGGAACTATACTCACTGAAGATTATTTGACCATGTGATCTTTTCACCTATAACGCGGTATTACACGATACGTGTTATCAGACAATGCGTGGTATAAGACGATACCTGGGAGCTGCGTCGTATCTTTCACCATTCATTTGCATCTAAAGCTTATTTTTGAAATTTCCCATCGCACGTCTCATCTCAAAAGGGATTTCCAGTGGAAGGGATGGCTCAATCCACTCAGGCGTTAGTGAGTTGTTGGAGCAAATGAAGAAGGGACATGACGGAAGTAAACTCGTCAGATCGCATAATATTTGGCACACCACTAGCGTTTATGTTTATGCAACCAATTCGACGTGTGGTGTATTGAACTTGAAACTCTAATGATCCTTGTAGGCCACCATATATTGTGGTGTCATTTCCATGTTCCCCTGAAAGTTGTCACCTGACGAGTTTAAGCATAGCAACATGAAATATTGTCTCTCTGAAATGAAATATGACTCTCTGAAACCTTGGATGAGAACTTCGAAATGCGAAGTAAATGATGCGTCTATTATTAAATGTGGGAGGCCTTTTTTTATAAAATAGCAATGCCACTGGAAAGATAAACAAAACAAATATAAATAACGAAATAAATTCATTGAATATTTTTTTCAATGTACTTAACTCTGTCCGATTGAGTGATTCATTGATTAGCCCCATCGTACAACGATAGGAGCGTAGAAAACACCAGATTAGAGAGAGATGATAGATAGATAGCCGGCAGATTTAAGTTGTCATTTATTCCGCGAACGATAAAAGGTCAGGCATAGCTTCAAATGACCGCAATGAATTTATAGAAATTCTAAATAGCCTAGAGTATTGCCATTGTTCAGTTCACCAATACTTTGTTCTTTCTGTCAATAGCAACTCCCCTATCATGCGTAAAGTACTTTGCACTAAGAAACTTAGTCAAAGGGAGTGACGTTAAAATGACCTCCATTAAAGGACATGTTTCGTATTTTAAACATAACCAATATTTACGCAAAGCTTGATTTTTTATGTTGCATGTCTGGCGTGGAATCACCCCCTGCCCCTCATAGTGGTGGCTTTCGGAGCACAATGCACACACTACGTCAATGGCGTCAGCTAGTACGATACGAAATTAGCGTCGTTTAGGTTTTAGATGGCCACAACTACCGAAGAAATATCTTGTCTCTCCTAACTCAACACAACCTAGGATCCTGTTGCACAACAAGCCTCTCTTCATCGCCTTATACTTCCATTCTTCTTTCATTTCGTCCTATAGAGTGATCCAATAGTAGTGTATCCAAAATATTAGAGGAGCTAGGCTGAGAATCACTCAAGGAGAGAAGGTTAAATTACAGATTACATTTCTTGCATAAATTGGGAGGGTGTCTCCTCTTTAGGAACGATGTTGAAAGTGTATTACTATCCCCATCGTACTATGGGAGGAGAGATCACGTCAATAAAATTAGAGATATTAAGTGTATAGATACAGATAGATTTATTATGCCATTTTTCCAACGAACGATAAGGGTTGAGAATAACACAGCCGGACCGCGGAAGGGGTAAACATATTCGTGTCAAAATTAGCTTGGTGTGTATTCAAACCATACCACCCACCCTGGTGGTGGTTTTCAGGGTAATAAAATAACTAGAAATAACTCTAATGACAAACATCCTTATTCAATTTGTGCCCCTTCCTCGTTTGTCTAGCATTTTCCTTTTATCATAGCACTCAACATCCCACTGCCCATCAATATGCTTTGCATCCATTTTTCCTCTCTCCTTAGGATTTCTCCCAATAAACTCCTCCACTTCCTCATTTGTTTTCCTTTCTGTCCACTTCACCTTCTCCAAATTCCTATTTCAAAAGCCTCCAAACTACCCTTATCATCCTTGTTTTCACGCCGTGCATGACTTCGCTCCATGTAACAGTTTTACTTAAATGAGCAATATACTGTACAGGAGAATACGGATCTCAAAATGGTGGGATATGGTCCATGAACACTGCTCTCCTATCGATTTTCATCGCGAAGGAGGAGACGAATTTTTGACTAGAAGTTGGCACACCTGAAATAAAATACCATTTCAGGTTAAATAACTTCTTATCCATGTCCGTTAAATCACGAGTCACATGGTAAAGTCGACTGGCGGCGTCACTAAGTCCAGAGCCATACTTACCTCAACCTATAGCTTCCGTTTCATTTATCACTCGGCAGGATAGACTTAGATGTCAGAGCCTGGAGCGCATACCACGACACTACTGAGATAGGGTTTTACAGAAATCTCGAGAAATTTCTCTCCTTATCAGTCGCGCTCATTCCAACCCATCCTCTCATTTCCTTTCTGTATACTATTTCATCTTTCCCTCTCTCTCTCTCCCTCTGTGATATTTTCCTCTTTATTCTCAAATTTATTATTAATCCCTCTAATTTTATTATCTCTGTTACAAGTCATGGAATTGGCGGAAAAAACTGTAGCTCCCTTCGATTCATTCCTTGACGCTGCTGAATATCCTGGAAAATCTCTCGCATGCCATCCCCCCTCTCTCCAGTCGCCGGGCTGCAAAAACGGAGAATCCCCCTTCCTTCTGTCTCCCCCACGGTCGCGATCCCTTACCCTCCGCCGCAACCCCCCACCCACCTTCGGCCATTTCCATTCCTTCCCCCTCCCCTGCCGTCCCATATAAATCCCAAGGACTTACCTTTTTTATAATTTATTAATATTTTGAGAGGATAAAGATATTTAACCCCAACCTGCAGCCCTCCCCACCGGCCGTACTCCTGGCGATCCCTTAATGAAGAATGAGAGCGTAATGGGATTAGCATGATCAGGAAAAGCGGAGGCAGTGCGCGACGGAGAGACGGAGAGAGCTCAAATCCATTCCGGAGGGAGAACTAGATATTTCCGAGATTTGACATTTGTGTCCCCGCGGAGGTATTCATCTCCTCCTTCAAGGCTAGGGGCGGGGGCGGAGGGGGCAGTGGTGGTGGACAAAGGGAAGAGAGGGCGCGTCTGTCTCCCCAATTCAGAGCCGTTCAATGAACCCTGGTGCTCTCTCCGTCAGTAGCGTGCAACCTCGCGTCCCCCCGCCCCTTTCCCTTCCGCCCTCGACATTTCCCCGAGAGCGTGGATTCGATCCTGAGCCCTCCTCTCCCCGCACTCCCTTCTGCCGCCCACGCTGCGGCCGCCCCAGGGGTTGGTTGTGTGCGAGAGGGTGACGCGGGAACGGGAAAGGGCGGGGGAAGGCAGGGAGCCAGGTGGCGAGGGGGGCAGTAGACAGGTAGACTCGTGGAGTCGAGTAGAGAGGGGTGGGAAACATTTTTTTTTCGATATGTACTTTATACCGTGCACCAAATGGGGTGATGTATCGATTATAACACAGGCCAACAGTGGTTTAGGTGCCGGAGCTTTTAATGCTGATTTAAAGAACAATTGGGGTGCTGAATCCAATTATGACACTAGTTTTTTCCTATCAGCTATAGGTTTCAAGATATAGATATGTTGTTACTTACGTAAAAAATTATTCTACATGATGATATGGGAATATTATATTAATAATAAAACCCACTAAATATAAAGACTTGATTTATTTCTAGGGCTGTTAAATCACCCACAAACACAACAGAATTTTATAATACAATTGAACACAAATACTAACATTTTTTACTGTAATAAAACAAATGGAAAAGAAAAAAATACATAAAAACATCACTCAACACATCGGAAGCTTCTTTTGCGCGATTTTCTTGAGTGCACTTTGTTCAAACAGTCTCGTTTTAAGCACCAGCAGTAATCTGCCATCATATGGTTATCCCATCTTCCTTGGTAGCGAGCTTCCATTGTTTTTACATCCTGGTGAAATCTTTCACCTTGTTCTTCACTTGTGTCTCCTAAATTTCCAAGAAAATTGTCCAAGTGGCTGTGTAGGTAGTGAACTTTTGTGCTCATATTACATCCAAGTGATTTTAAGTTACTGAGCATAATATTTACCAGCTCAATATAATTTTCACTTTTGTGATTTCCTAGAAAATTTTTTA